>JAOXOE010027242.1:0-18954 GCA_028565055.1 Phoeniculus purpureus
TCCTGTGCGACTTGATCTAGGTGATCCTGCTGTGGCAGGGGGATTGGACTGGATGATCTTTCGAGGTCCCTTCCAATACTTAATGATTCTATGATTCTATGACAGCTGCTTCCCTCGGCATGCTCCTTAACATGCTCCTTCTGCTGTCTGTCTTGTGCGTGTGTGGCATCATCTGTAGCAGGCAGCATGGCTGCTCAGTCCTATCACCAGGAACACAGGTAATAACTTCCTACCTGTAAGATTAGACAGGATGATAACTGAAAAACCCTTTCATTAGTGTTATCACACTGCAGTTCATGACGGTATTTTCTCTCATCACTGACTGTTGTTGAGATCAGAAAAAGTGGTGATAGGAATGATAACAATAGCAAACTAGTTTGTGGCAGAAGAAGCCACTGTTATTTTCCACAGTTGACTTGGATATTACATTCTCATAAACCAAACCAAATGCAAAATCTAAGCCAAAAATTGTACTTTGAGGAAGTATTTCTGAAACTATTTCTATTCTAAAACAACACAATAAGAAAGATCACTGCTAAAAGCTGTGTGCAGGAACCTATGCATTGTGCAGAGTAGCTTACAGAAACTATTGTGGATGTAGGTGAAGAAAAAGTTAAGTATTCCCAGTTATAGTAGAAAGTGGTTTTGATTCCATGGGCCTTGATGGGATGGATCCACAAGTGCTGAGAGAGCTGGCAGATGTTGCTAGTCCACTTTCCATTGTCTTTGAAAGGTTGTGGAGAACAGGAGAGGTGGCTAAGGACTGGAGGAAAGCCTTCAGTATTTAAGAAGGGCAAGAAGGATGAAACCCTGGGAAACTACAGGCTGGCTAGTCTCACCTCTATCTCTAGAAAGATGATGGAACAAATTCTTTTGGATGCTGTATTTAATTATCTGGAAAACAAGAAAGTTATTTGGAACAGTCAGCATGGATTTATCCAGGGAAAAACATGATTGATTGATCTGACAGCTTTGTATGATGTCATATCTGCCTGGGCAGATGAGAGGAGAGCCATAGATGCTGTCTACCTTGACTTCAGCAAGGCCTTTGGTGTCATCTTCTATAACATCCGGATAGGAAAACCATACATTTCCATGGATGAGTGAATGGTGAGGTGGGTCAAGAGCTGGTTATGTGACAAAGCTCAGACACTTGTTGTCAAAGTTCAGGGTCAAGATGGAAACCTGTGACTGATGGTGTTCCCATGGGGTCAGTACTGGGTTTGGTCTTGTTCAACATACTCATCCGTGATCTGGACAAGGAGACAGAGTGCATATACAGCAAGCTTGTTGATAATAGAAAGCTGGGAGTAGTGGCTGACACACTGGAGAGTTGTGCTGCCATCCAGCATGACCTGGGCAAGCTGGAGAGTTGGGCAAAGAGGAACCTAATGAGGTTCAACAGGAGCAAGTGTAGGGTACTGCACTAGCGGACAAACAACCCCATGCATCACTGTAGGTTCGAGGTGGACCTGCTGGTAGCCTTGAAGAGAAAGATCATTAAATCCTGGTAGACAGTAAGTTGGCCATGAGCTGACAGTGTGCCCCTGTTGCAAGAAGGGCAGTGGTATTCTGGGATGCATTAAGACGAGTATGGCCAGTAGGTGTAGAGAGGTTGTTCTTCCCGTGCTCTGCCCTGGTGAGGCCATATCTGGAGTACTGTATAGAGTTCTGGACTCCCCAGTTCAAGAGAGACAGGGAACTACTGGAGACAGTCCAGTGGAGGGCAATGGAGATGACTGGGGGTCTGGAGCATCTCTCTTATGAAGAAAGATTGTGGAAGCTGAGAGAGACAGTTTAGCCTTGAGAAGAATGACAAGAGACCTGATCCATACCTATAAATATCTGAAGGATGGCTGTAATGAGGATGGTGCCAGCCTGTTTTCAGCTGTGCCCAGTGACAGGACAAGGAGCAGTGGGCAAAGCTGGAACACAAGAAGTTTAATTTAGAAATATGGAAAAATGTCTTTACAGAGTGAGTCACAAAGCCTTGGAATGGGCTGCCCAGAGAGGTTGTGGAATCTCTTTCTCTGGAGATACTAAAATCCTGCCTGGATGCAGCCCTATGCAAAGTGCTTTAGGCAGCCCTGCTTTGGCAGGAGGGTTGAACTTGATAATCTCTTGAGGTCTCTTCCAACACCAATGATTATGTGATTCTGTGATTCTTTATTAACAGTCTTTATCTATAGGTGGGTAGGTATCTAGGTAGGTGGAGAGAGAGAGAGAGGGAGATACATAGTCAGACAGCAAATGCTTGTGGGACATTTCCAGAGTAGCTGCTCAGTAAGAATTTAATGACATTTGGAAGAATGTTTGAATTGGCACTTTGTTTAGAAAACTATGTTACTTAAAGAGTATTTGCATTTTTCCTTATTAACATTGGTGTTTATATACTCTGCTTTTGTCTTAGGCTTTGGTTGTGTTGCTTGCTGCTACTGGTTGTCATGGAGCCAGACAGTGAAGAAATAAGAGCGGAGGTTTTCAGCTTTTGGTTCTTTTTGGAATGCTGTATTTAAGTTTAGGGAACAAATTTATGGGAAAAGCAAAACAAATTATTACAGGCAGCACTCTCTTAACTTCAGAAGGCAGAGGAATCAGAGAGTGGTTCCAGACAGCGAACAAGCCTTACCATCTGCAGCAATGAGTGGCATGAGCAGCATTCTTTAGGAGCTCAACCTTGAATGGACCCCAGGGATCAGATTTCTGGTGTATTGCACTCTTGATGGTACAAGAAAATCAAGTTCAGAAATGTTGCATTAACAGCATGTCTCAGTGTCGACATCATCACTGTAGTTGTTGGGGGTCACAATGGGCCTTCTAACTGGTTATTGCCAAACAAGTACTTACAAAATATCTGTGGCATGAATACTTAGATCCTCTTTAAATTCGAAGGGACTTTATTTCTGTTCTGTCTGCTCCTTCTTAAGGTCCTGGGTTACTCTGTGGAGTTATTTCTGTTCATGGTGTTTCTCCAGTCACAAAAAGTGGCAGGTATGCTCAGGTCCTAGCCTCTCTGTCCCCTGCAGGATACATCTGTATTTCTAACCATGTACAGTGATATGCCAGGTACCTTCGGTTGTTTTCCCAGAGAATATCAGATGCATACATGTAGAAGGAGGGAGAGAATGAGAGGAAAAGCTTATGGGCAGAGACACAGTTGGATGCTGACACCAGAATGTGCCACTTTTTTTGCCCCTCAATCTTGTTAGTTTCTGCTACACAAATAGGAGCCTTCTAATGAGAACAGGGGTTGAAAGCTGACGCACCAGGAGACCTGTGGTCACTGTAAAGTTTCACAGGAGCCCGAAGGAGTTCTTCACTATGTCAGGCTTGGGGAGGAGGGCAGCAAACTTTTGGGAATGTAGAACAAGATAATTCTTTAATGAATGGTGCATATATTTCATATGAATCATCTCTTTGACTTGGCTGAGACAAAACAGAGGTATTTATTTTTCAGACTGATATCTTTAAAACTGCTTACAGTTTTGGGTATCGATTCTCACCTCAGGAAGCGTTTTCTGTTTCTTCTATAATCATAACACAGGATTAAATTACAATTGATTTTACTATGGATTAAATACGCTTGTACTGGATTAATCACAAATGAAAGTACAACTGCCTCAAAAATTTACCCTGATACCAAGCTCAGAGCCTGCAAATAAGCAATAAATGGTTTTTTTGGGTATAATCCACTGGTTTGTTTGTTGCTTTGTACCATCCATTCCCACCTCTTCCTTTCCAGTTTTCAAAAATAGGTGTGGATTTAAAAACAAAATGTTGTAAGTGCCTGAGAGTTTTGGAAACCCACTACCTACTAAGTTTAAGGGGGGTTAGACAGCTAGCTATCTCCACTGAAACCTCTGCTAGGTTGTTTTCACTCTTTCATGCTTGCCCTTCCCTCCTTTTTCAGCAGTCCTATTTTTAATGCAGGGAGGTCAACTATCATCCTGACAGCTATTCAAGTGCTGCAGACTTCTGGCCCGTCTTGCCGTTCAAGCAAGCATAGCTGCCAATTCACATCCGCTTTTCAGTTAGCAGCCATGAGATCAGCTGTTCCAGGCTCCGGGAAGCTCTGCGCCTGGCTGGCATCCTCCCTCTGCTCACCGTCCTCTCCAACCAGCCAAACAGCTGCATCACTGCAGACAGAAACTGACCGACCCCGAGTGCCAAACCTCAAACATGAGACACTTTGCCGGCAGAGCAGATGTCAGTTCAAGTATTTGGGCAGTACAGGCCAGTGACAAGCTGCTACCCTGAGGAGAAGGAGAGAGGTGGTCATTCCCAACCCCACATGCCAGCTTCAGGTCTAGTTGCAGAGCCTGGACAGAGGTGAAGGCTGTGCAGCACCTAACCCAAAGCTTGTAGGTCTTTTAGCCACTTCCACGTAAAAGCTGCACTGCTAAAGCACTGAACATTAAACCACCACCACCAGTAGTAAACAAGAATCTTCATGTAAGCTTCATTTAAAAGCTGCACTGTTAAAACACTGAACATTAAACCACCACCACTATTAAACAAGAATCTTCATGTAAGAAAAGTCTCAGATGTTGTTAACACCTCTTCCAAAAGTTCTTAACTTAATATCCTCAGCGGAGTCATGGTTTGGGTTGAAAGGGACCATAAAAATCATCTAGTTCCAACCCACCTGCTATGGGCAGGCACATCTCTCACTAGACCTTTGGTTGCTCAAAGCATCATCAAACCTGGCCTTGAACATTTCCAGTGATGTGAAGTAGCTGGTAGGTAAGCTTTGTTTTGTGTGATGGATTGCTGATACGTGCTTCTTGTAAAGCATCCAAAGTTCAGTGCAGCAAACAGGGAAGTTCACATGGTTGTGAAGCACTTGTATGTTACCCAGTGGCTCCCAGTGGGGAGATTGAAATCATGCTTGGTCTTTAGTTGGATCTTTGTGGCAGGAATAAAAAATATAAGATGCACTTTATTCTGGCCAGCATTGCAACACTTAATGTGCTCAGTAAAAAGGCTGGATCCTTAATTGGTGTCAGGCAGAGAAGAATATGAAACAATGAAGCTGTGTTTGTGGTTGCAGCTGAGACTAATACAGCTTTCTCTTGTTTTGACTTTTCAGGTGTCCTTCCTCCATGGTGCCAGGACAATTTTTTGGTTATGGAAACAAGAGTCAAAACTGGATGTTACTGAACCACCTTGGATGAGCTAATGTATGGTGACCAGGTTAATCTCTAGGTCCCATGGTTTGGTGGGGTATTAGGAAGCACTGAGTGTTTCAGCATCCTCTATTAGCCTTTCCAGCTGGAGTGATTTCCTCCTCTTGCTTTTATAGTCTTGATTTTGAAACTAAGGGAGTTTTTCACAGTTAAAAAGAACTGCTCCACATACACACACATAAATCTTTGTGGACTCTTTCAGGTTATGCTTGGCTTTAATGATAGTTTCCCCTCAACTATGTAAAGATCTATTAATCTTGAGTAGCTATTAGACAGTCACACTAGAATGATTTTGAATGAAACAAAAATGGAATTAGTTCGTGCACCATAATTCCAAGTGCTTTTTCTGTAATATCTGTATATCTAGGACATATGTTTCATTTTAGTTTGAGATTTTTAAGTTCATCTCACATTGCCTGCCTAGGACTGGAAAACAGGGTTCATAATAACACAGTGGTTCTTCGTCAATGAAGCAAAACCACCAGCTGCTGAGGGCTGCAGAACAAGCACCATATATGTAGAAGGCACCATGGGGTTGCTGTTGCTGTGGTGATTGTGGTCAGGGCTTCTCTACCAGGGCCTGTGAAAGTGGAAGTGAGGAAGCATCCTGGCCAGTGAGGTGCTGTGGTTGTCAAAAACCAGAAGAGGTGTGGTACAGGTCTCCTTACTGCTGGAGCTGATGTGGGGTGGTGTGGTAGCTCTTCATCTGGAGGAAGAGAACCCTGAGTTCTGTACCCATGGTTAAAACCACAAGACCATCCTTCTGCATGCATGAAAGTCATCCTCCTGACGTGTGCAAGTAGTGTGTGGTATGCTGTTAATTATAACCTTATCCAGCCAGTAACCATTCTCCTGGAGAAGTAGTTTTTCCTTTTTGGTGATATAATCACGTTGCTGAGACAGAGAGAGATGCTGTGAATCTCATAGTACCTTTGGTCCTGCAAATGTAGGTGGCACGTAGTAGCTGTACTTCATCAAAAAGTGCAACTTTTAACCTGTAGATAGCTAAAGTTTCAGTTGGGAAACCACAAACCAATAGAGTACAATAATGCTAGTGGTTGGGGCAGAAACAGCCATGTCCTGTAATTACAGTCCAAGAGGCCATCACTGACAGATAAAATGCCACAGTCTGTGGTGCAGTGGGAAGCCACATGCTGGGATGAAAATGTGTTCTTTGCAGCATAAACATCTCTGCTGCAGAAGCCAGGTGGATATTTGCCTCTCTTTCACAAGCAGAATGAAACAAAGCAGCTGACTTCACATGAGACAACTTCAGGTTTGGCTTCTTTATTTTGATCACCAACAGGAGGAAATGGTGTTGTAGGCTTAACTATGTGTTCTAATAATCTCATATTCTAGGGACAACATCAATAAAAAATGCTAATGTATCTACAGTGGTGGATTATCACCAGTAGAATATACCAAACATTAAGAGTTTGATATATGTTAGCACTGAATATTTTGACAAAGACCAGTAGGAAAAAGCAAAGGAGAAGTGTGCATTCCACTTTTTCTAGCAAGCCTCTTAGGTTTTGGCAGCAGTGAAAGTGTTTACATTACTCTTGCCTTTTGCATGTAATATATAACTCTTCCTTGCACAGTTTCTGTGGCATGAGTGAAGCAGACATACTCCCTGGGATGTAGCAGAGAGGCGGGTCTCGCTTCTAAGCTCAAGAGAGATTTAGTCAGTTTTATGGACTAATTAAACCAAAGTGAAGTGATGATCATAATTTCTTCAGAGTAGAACTCCTTAAGAATGCCGTATTTTGATGATTTTCAATTGTACTTGCTGACTGACTCATAATCTTGAACCCTTTCTATGACCATGTGACCCACCTTCTGGGTGGGGGGAAGGTGCTGGATGTTGTCTTTGTGGGCTTTGGTAAGGTCCTGAACACTTTGAATGTCTCCCACAGCATTCTCCTGGAGAAGCTGGTGAATCGTGGCATAGACAAATGTACTCTTCACTGGGTAAAAAATTTGTGGATGGCTGTGCTCAGAGAGTTGTGATTAATAAGGTAAAAATCTAGTTGGTGGACAGTCACCAGTGGTTTCCCTTAGGGCTCAGTTTTGGGGGTCAATCTTGTTTAGTATCTTTATTGATGCCCTGGATGAGAGGATTGAGTGCACCCTCAGTAAGTTTGCAGATGACACCAAATTGTGTGGGAGTGTTGATCTGTTCGAGGGTAGGGAGGATCTACAGAGGGCCCCAAACAGGTTGAATTGATGGGCCAAGGCCAATGGTATGAGGTAAAGTAAGGCCAAGTACCAGGTCCTGCATTTTGGTCACAACAACCCCAGGAATGGCTACAAGAGTGGCTAGAAAGCTGACCAGTAGAAAAGAACCTGGGGGTGCTGATAGACAACCAGCTTAATGTGAGTCACCAGTGTGGCCAGGTGACCAAGAAGGCCAGGAGGATCCTGGCTTGTATCAGGAATAGTGTGCCCAGCAGGAGTAGGGATGTTGTCATGGCCTTGTACTTGACACAGGCAAGGCCTCGCCTTGAGGATTGTGCTCAGTTCTGGGCCCCTCACTATAAGAAGGACATTGAGGTGCTAGAACATGTCCAGAGGAGAGCTACCAAGTTTGTGAGGGGTCTAGAGAACAAGCCTCACAAGAGGCTGAGGGAACATGGCATGTTTAGTTTGGAGAAGAGGAAGCTGAGGGGAGATCTCATTGCCCGCTACAACTATCTGGAAGGAGGTTGTAGAGAGGTGGATGTTGGCCTCTTCTCCCAAATAAGTAACGACAGGACCAGAGGAAATGGTCTGAAGTTGCAGCAGGGAGTTTTAGGTCAGATATTAGGAAGGCATTCTTTACTGAGAGAATGGTCAGGCACTGGAACAGGCTGCCCAGGGAGGTGGTTGAGTCACCACCCCTGGAGGTGTTTAAGGAACGTGTAGACATGGTGCTTCAGGACCTGCCTAGTGGCTGAGATTGTAGGGGGTTTATTTTGTGTTTTATCTAGCTAAGTGTGTCTGGTGCTTGTGTCTGATCAGGGATTTAGTTTTGTTGTTGTGAGTTTGGTTGGACTGAGTGATCTTAGAGATCCTTTCCATCCATGAGTCCTCTGTGATTCTGTAGGGAGAGAGCACTGAATACCAATAATAGTGAAAATATGGCAAGGGGGTTGTCAGGAAAAAGATATGCTCATGAGAATCTCACAGTTTGTGCTAAAGAAATTTTCTTTCAAAATAGATATTTTACTATGAACTAATAAAAATTCGCAAAATTGCAATAGTTGAATTTAAAAGTAAAATCAATTTCATTATAGTTGCCTGTTCTCACACACTGAAATCCCTGCTTTTTCCACCGAAATTTTATATACTTTTTTTTTCTCTGAAGATGTGTAATTTGTGAAGACCTTAGAAAACATTCCTTTGATTTTTGCAGTTAAGGAGCATTGAAACAGTCACAGGCTTTCAGCCTCTTAAACTCAAATCAGAGCTTTCTTTACAGAAGGCGTAAGACATTAAAGAAACTGTTTACAGAGAAACACCAGTGCCTCATGAAGAACAGAGCTTCAGTGTTGTGTAGTCCAGCAACTCAACCTCAGGAAATTCTCCCCCATAAATCTATTCTCTAATGGCAGAAGTAGTATTGAAATGTTTCATTCACAAAATCCTTTTTTTTCCTTTCTTGTTAAGTGAAAATATTTGCATGTGGCTCTCTGGTCTGTTTTAATCAGCATCAAAATGCACCCCATTGCTGATATGGGTAAGATGCAAATTAACTTAATCTTACCAGAGCAACTTCTGGCATTTTCTAATTTCGGAAGCCTGATTTTGTGAACTTATTCGATTTGCTATCATTTACATTTACTCTAAAACATCCATATTTTGCTGATTTTATTCATTCTTGCATCCTGCTAATTTTTCCACAGTATTTTGTTTAAAAAACACCCCCCAGAGAAGGGTCAACCTTAGAAAAAGTCTGCTGTGCTCTTTGAAACTGAGTAAGCTCAACCACAAAATAAACCACTGTAAAAATGAATGATGACATGAGAATACCTTTGCATACATGGCACATGGGAAGAACAAACCAGTCACAAACCCTCCAATTGCTTCTAACAACAGGTTTTTAACCCTAGCTGGCAGCGTTGTTGTTGGTACAATAATTCTTAACACATTTGGAAAATATCCTTAATATTCATGTACCATCTTTTCTAACCTGAAAACCTTATTGCCAAAACAAAGGAACCAGTGAAAGAGTAATAGAATCATAGAATGGATATGGTTGGAAAAAACCTTAAACCTCATCTAGCTCAAACCCCCATGCAGAGGCAGGGATATCTTCACTAGATCAGATTACTCAGCGCCCCATCCAACCTGGCCTTGAACACTTCCAGGGATGAGGCAGATATAACTTCCTTGGGCAACCTGTTCCAGCATCTCACCACCCTCACAGGAAAACATTCTTTCCTAATGTCCAACCTAAATCTCCCATCTTCAAGTTTGTAACCATTTCCTTTTGTCCTCTCACTATGCACCCATGTAAAAAGCCCAACCCCAGCTTTCTTGTGGGCTCCTTTCACATATTTGAAAGCTGCTAGAAGGTCACTTTGGTGCCTGCTCTTCTCCAGGCTGAACAACCCCAATTTGCTCAGCCTGTCCTCACAGGGCAGGTGCTCCAGGCCTCTAATAATTTGAGTTGCTCTCCTCTGGACATATTCCAGGAGCTCTGTGCCCTTATGTTGAGGACTCTAGAACTGAGCATAGTACTCCAGGTGGAGTATCACAAGTGCAGAGTAGAGGGGGAGAATCACCTCCCTTGACTGACTGTCAGCGCTTCTTTTGATGCAGCCCAGTACACAGTTGTTTTTCTGAGCTGCAAGCACACGCTGATGGCTTGTGTTAAACCACCACCCACAAGTCCTTCTCCTCAGGCCGGTCCTCAATCTTTTCTCCTCCCAGTCTGTGTTCATGCATGAGATTGCCTCAACCCAGGTGCAGAATCTTGCACCTGCCCTTGCTGAACTTCATGCAGTTTGCATGAGCCCACTTCTTGAGCCTATCAGTGTCCCACTGGATGGCATCCCTTCCCTCCAGCATGTTGACTTCACCACACAGTTTGGTGTCAGCAGCAAACTTACTGAGGGGGCATCCAATTCCACTCTCCATTTCACCAACAAAGATGTTAAACCCCACTGGTCTGAGTACCGACCCTTGAGGAACACCACCCATCACACCTCTCCATTTGGACACTGAGCCACCGATCACAAATATTTGAGTGCGACCATCCAGCCAGCTCCTCATCCAACGAGTGGTCCATCCATCACATCCATATCATTCCAGTTTAGAGATCAGAATGTCGTGCAGGACAGTGTCGAATGTTTTGCACAAGTCTGCGCAGATGATGTCTGTTGCTCTGTCTTTGTCCACTCAGGCTGTGACCCCATCATAAAAGGCCACCAAGTTGGCCAGGTAGGACTTGCTCTTGATAAAGCTGTGTTGGCTTTCACCAATCACTCCTTTATTATCTGCTTGCCTTAGCAGAGACTTCAGGAGGATCTGCTCCACCATCTTGCCAGGCACAGAGGTGAGACTGACTGGCCTGTAGTTCCCTGGGTCTTCTTTATTCCATTTATGGGGGTTATGTTTCCCTTTTTCCAGTCAGTGAGACCTTCTCCACACTCCCATGACTTTTCAGATATGATAAACAGTGGCTTTGCAACTTCATTCTCCAGCTCTTCCAGGAGCTGTGGGTGAATCCCATCCAATCCTATGGATGTGTTCACCCTCAGTTCCTTAAGTGCTCTTAGTCTACAGTAGGGGGATCTTCCCTTTCCCAGTCCCTGTCTTTGGCCTTTGTAACATGGAGGGTGTGACCAGAGTACTTGCTGGTGAAGACAGAGGCAAAGTAGTTATTGAGTACCTCAGCCTTCTCTGCACCTTGGGTGACCAGCTCTTCCATTTCTTTCTGGAGTGGGTCTACATTTTCCCTAGTCTTCCCCTTGTCATTGACATACCTATAGAATTTTTTCTTGTCCTTAACCCCTATTGCTAGATCAAATTGCTTTGCTAACCCAATTCCTTACTTCTTTGCACTTCTCCCAGGTCATCTGTCCTTGCTTCCTTTCTCTCTAAGCTTTGTTTCTACCCCTAAATGTGTCCAGGAGTTCCTTACTCATCCATGCAGGCCTCCTGGCACTTCTGCCTGCCTTCTTCTTCATTGGGACACATTGGTCCTGGGCTTACAGGAGGTGATCCCTGAAGAAGGACCAGCTTTCCTGGGCTCCCTTCTCATCCATGGCTTTGTCCCCTTGTACCCTACTAAGCAGATCTTTGAAGAGACTAAAGTAGCTTTTAAAAGTCATCCTTTTTAAAATTTAGTGCCATGAGCTTACTTGACACTTTTCTCTCTTCCCTGAGGAACTTGAATTCTATAGTGTCATGGTCACTGCAGCAATGGGACACTGCAGTGTCATTAAGATTTACATCTCCCACCAGTCCTTCTCCGTTGGTGAGTACAAGGCCTAGCAAAGCTCCCTTTCTGGTTGGTCCCTTTGCCATGTGGAGGAGAAAGTTGTCACCAATGCAGTCCAGGAACTTCCTGGAATGATGGTGCATTGCTGTGTTATCCCTCCAGCAGATATTAGGGTGGTTGAAGTTCCTGATGAGGACCATGGCTTGGGAGTGTACAGCAGCTTTTATCTGTTTAAAGAGCACTTGGTCATCCTTGCTGGGTGGCCTGTAGCACTATGACATCATTCTATCAGGGGCATTTCACATGCAGCATCCTTCTTGCAGCCTCTGTATGGTCTGAATCCTTGTGGCCGCTCATGTGAGTAGGACTTCATGACCTGGAGCAATTTGTAACTATTTTAGTGTCCTACCATGAAGTGAGCTGGAAGGTGTGTTCCATGACTATTCCTGTATGCAGAGGAGCAGCAGAGTTTTCACCTCTAAAGATCCCTTGCTTTCACTGCAGATCACTTGAGAGGACTGAATCCTTGTCCTGTATCAGTAAATTCAGTGCTGTCTCATGTTGTTCAGTCCATTCCCATGATTTAACCCTTTTTAGCAAGTTGTATAATGGACAGGCAACAGCAGAAAAGTCAGGTACATGTTTGCACCAGTAGCCCAACATCCCTAAAATTTGCTGCAGTTCCTTTCTGTTAGCTGGGTTCTGTCCCTGTTCTATCTTTCCCAAGGTGTCTGCGGGAACAGCAGCAGCTCCTTTAATCCACCAGACTCCCAAGAATTTAACTTCTCAAGCTGGTCCTTGACACTTAGCTTCCCGGATATCTAGTCCTAAGGCTGTCAGTTTTTCGCATATATTTGTCATGGTCTGCTGGACCTTTTCAGGGTCTTCCCCTCCTATCAGTATGTCATCAATGTATTGAGACACTATGACATCCAGAGGGTTAATCATCTCTTTTAAAACCTTTGCCAATACATTGTGGGAAATGGTGGGAGAGTGTTTTGTACCCCTGAGGTAACCTATTAAAGGTGTACTGTATTCCCTTCCAAGTGAATGCAGACTGACTCTTGTCATATTCCTGAAGAGGTATCATGAAAAACATACCCTTAGTATCCAGGGTTGCCATCCAGGAATGGGATGCTCCCTGAATTTGAGTTACTAATGTTGCCGTATTGGTACAGCTGCTGCCAGCGGAGCAGTGTTTGCATTCAGTTGTCTGTAATCAACAGTGAGTTGCCATTGTCCATTGGCCTTTTTAACTGGCCAGACAGGAGAGTTATATGGAGAATGATGGCGCATAATGCAGCTGCTGGCAGGGGGTACTGTTTTGTATTTGCAACTTTAGACAGGGGAAGGGGTACAGCCATCTCCAACAGATCAGTAGTTTTTGGTTCAACACTGCCCAGCAAAACTCCACACTGTTCCATCAGGGAGTCTCCATACCCTGCCATATAGGGGGTCAAATCCTAGAATATTTTTCTTTGCTGCAGCCACCAGAATCTCTGCTTGGGTGACTCTTTTCTCCCCAGGGAAAGCTGCCTTGCGGCGGCCAGGTTTCACATGTAAATGTTCTGCAGTTTCTTTAGTACTTACTGACATTTGAGCATCTGTGTCAATCAGAAAATCTCTACAAATTTGTCGTGAGTCAACTGGGATCCTGATTTTGGTTCATGATTTTTGCCTAAATGCCACTGCAGAGCCAAGACCTGCCGGGGAGGGTGGCTCATTGCCCTGCCCGGGAATGGGATTTTTTTGATGAAGGCTCGCTCTTCTCAATTAGGTCCTGTAGTGGGGCTGAAGACTGGGTCCTAGCAGGCATATCGCTATACCCATCTGGATCTTGTTTTAGGGCTTGCCTCAGGCATCACATTAAAGCCTGGAGGTTGGCTTGATAAGGTCGCAGGGTGCCCCTAAATTTAAAGCTGTATGCCACAGACTATCCTGTGTCAGAGGGTCTATACTTCGGTTGGTCTCAAATCGTACTTCAGGTTTTGGCCGGTAGGAGATAGCGTGGACTTGACGGACCTGTTGGGGATGCCGCTTTGGCAACCCCCCATTGGAGGAGGTGTTTTCCACCCAGCCCACGCGACGTCCAGAATTAACAATATCCTTCACAATCTCACTCCAGATAGGAATGGGCATCTGTTCGGCTAGGGGATTAGCCGTGGCAGTCGTGGCATTCATTACCACAGCCATTTGGATGCGGTCCTGAACAGCAGCTACGTATGTTGTTAAAGAGTCTGGGAGACCACGGATGAGTGGGGTCAGCCTCAGTGGATCAATCTCCGCCAGCATGGGAGACTGCTGAACACTATGCCTGTCGTACGTTGCCTGCATACAAGCCGCTTTCTGTACGGAGGCTGCTAGGTCTGAAAAGCCCGAGGCTTTCATTACGAGTGGGTCCCCTCGTTCTTGAGGGTCTATACCCCCAGCCCAATAAGCAACCCGCGCTGTCCGTGAACAACAGCGACTGCCTGGAACCGTCTGAAGAAATGCAGCGGGTCCCCAATAACCGGCTGCTTCATCTTTGCTTAACATTCTGTCTCCCCCTGTAAGACTAACTCTAAGTAAATAATCAGCCTCTGTTTCATTCTTCCGCCTGGAATATTTCTCCTGTAAATTAGCAATTTCAGATGGGGACCACGGTCCCATCCTGATCCTACTTCTCGTCTGGCCCTCCCCATCTTCTGTAATTTCTGTTTTAATTAATGGTCGAACCTTTGGGTTCCAGGGGCCACGCTTCTTTCTCCCACGCCTGAGTATTCTCACAGCATTTTACTTTAGGAGTCTGTTGAGCCAGCTTAGGTGTTGGTGGGAGACGTTTTAACACATTATCTAATTTTACGGCAAGCATTTGTTCTTTAACCACTGTGAGATGCAAAACTTGTTTTTCAAGTCTTTCCCCGGCCTCGCTTTCCCGACCTAAGCACTGCAGCAGCACCTCCCTGGCTGCCTTTCACTGTCTGACGACTTCTCCATTGCTTCCCTGACCTGCTTTTCACAGTCTGAGCATGTCTGCAATGTTTCTTTTGCCTGTTTTTCACTATTTAACGATTTCTCTATTACTTCCCTGGCCTGTTTTTCATTAATTAACAAATTCTCCCTTGCTTCTCTGGCCTCTCTTTCACGACTTAACAATTTCTTAAGTTCATCATTTTGCAGCCACAGAGATGTCATTTCTAGCTCGGTGTAGTAGTCTGGGGAAGGGCTGCTGTGCTTCAGTGCTGCAGAGTAGCAAGCGCTTAAAACTGCATGTATAACGTTCTTTCCTTTCCCAGTTTTTGGGGGAATTCCCCTTTTCCTTCTACATAATTCTATTCAATAGCCTTATCTTCCTCCCTCCAAAACTCCAGAGCCCATGCTGACCCTTCTGAAGATGGAGCACAGTTACATTTCTGCAAACAACCTTCCAGTGACAACCCTGTCTGCGACACCATCTAAAATGTTGCGTGAAAAGCGCTGTGTAAATTTCCTGAAGGCTAAACCCAACCTTGCGTTGTAGCCGAGTCCTCACAGATGGAGGGGCTAGGGGCGGCTGAGCTTAGACCTTAATGCAAATGTCAATTGACAATGAGGATAAAATCCAAACTGGATTATGAAATGATGTTACTTATTGTTCACAAGCAGCATTCTAGATTCTTTGGGTTGTCGGGGATAGGATTAGTTTGCAGAAACAGTGTGTGTCCGTAAGGGATACAGAATAGACCCTGGCACAAGAGCACTACACAGAGGTTAAAGGACACAAACAGCTAAAGGAACATAGGAGCAGGGCGGGTTCAGGGAAAAGGCAGAGTTCTTACCCACGGAGGTAGAACAGCAATGAGGGGGAGAAGTCACTCGATGCCCCTTTCAGTGTTTTGGTGCCAGGTTCTGGGGTATCCTTCTCCACCTTGCTGCTTCCTTGCTGCTTCAGTCTGTAACCGACTGACTTTTCATATTTTCTCTGTGTGTGTATCTGTGTGTGTGTGTGAAACATGAGTCTGTAGTCAAAACAATAGGTGTAGCACAAGGGCTAGCACTCCCTGATGGGCCATTGGGCTTATCAGCATTTCGGGGCTCCAAGCCATTCCAGAGACATCCTTGTATCAAAAGGAGATTTCCTGGGGAGGCCTCCACCTCCTGAGGCAATCTTACCTTTAGACAATGGATATGTTGGCTCTAGCTGAAGACATCCCCTCTCATCGTGATTGGGGTCTCATCTCCTCATGACTGTGCCCTTCTTATCTTGAATGTGCCTCAAGGCTGCAGGCATGTACAGGACAATCCTTCAGTACCTTGGTGCTGATCCTAGTGCTTTCCTAAGAGTAAGTTGACTGAAAGCAACTTTTCAAATACTACAAAAAAATACAAGTTACATTCAGGTCTTGTTTTGTTTTTTAATTTTCAGTTGAAAACAAAAGTTTGGCATTTGGTGGTCTTTTTTCTTTCCTTCTTCAGCACTTCTACCTCTCATTTTTGCCCTTTCATCATTTTGAAACAAAACTCTTGTGTTCTTTAGTTAATTTTCAGAAGATATTTTTTCTGTTGGCATTCTGCTCATCAATAAAAAAACATCTTAATAAGCAGATGTCCAGTTTAGACCAGGACCTGGAAAAAACTTACTCCTTAACTTCTTTGCAGTTTGCTAGCGAAGGACAACTGAATGCTGGTTGGAGCCACCCATCAGCAGCCAGCTTGCTTTACCCTATTGCTCATGAGCAGCGCCTGCATTTAGGTTTCTGTCACATGAGACAACTAAGAGTAGATTGTGTGTGTGATGCCAGTTAAGGCTGCTGAGGGGAGAAGGCAGCTGTGAGCTGTGTGGCAACGCTCTGATCTTCCAGACCTGTCAAGTGTTCAGAACCTCTCACCAGAAAACCTAGTTTATAGGACAGCAGCTCCCACACGTGGTCACTAAAGTCACGGTGAGTGTCCATGGAACCAGTACAAATCTTGAAGTAGCTTTTAAGGGTCCCTGGGGGTCACCTATATGTCTGGTAGCAATTAGATGATACTAGCACTTGGAGTGGCTAATTGAGAGGGATGTTTGCTAAGTTAGTCAAGGCTCTACAATGCTGGGGATAGTTTCTGTTGAGTCAAACTTTGGAAGTCATACCTCACCTTAGCAGCTGATTACTCATTTTTGATAGCTTAGAAATAATCATAGAATGGTTTAGGTTGGAAGGACATCAGAGATCACCCAGTTCAAACGCCACAGCCACGGGCAGGGAAACCTCTCACTAGACCAGGTTGTCCAGAGCCCCATCCAACCTGGTCTAGAAAAAAAAGTCTTTTACACTAAACTTGAAGCCATTTTAATATGCTTGTGAAATGTACGTGTTTGCTTATACTGAAAGAAGCAGCACGGTGACACGGATAAGGAATACTGACTTGCTTTCATAAGGTTTACGTTCCCATTGCTTTGGGGCTATATAAAAAATGGCATTAATTAGCCAGTTGGTTACCCTGCCTTTTGTGTTATTTCAGCTTGCTCGTGGACATACTGCGTTAAGAGCAAACACTGTTTAACCTTCAAGCTGACAGGTCGTGCTGAAGACTACGATACTGAAGCTGAGAAAGAAACCTTTAAACCTTGAAGAGGAGTTTTCTACACAACTAGTTGAAGAGCAATTAATGGAGTAACTGTATGGCCATCTTTGCCTTGCATATGATAGGTGTCTAAAAGGGAAATGTAATAAAGGTGTTTAAAATTGTAACCAAAACATTTTTTAGACAAACAACGCTGCCCTTAAGACTACTCGTGCTAATAAGCACTTGGAAATCAGTAGCTTTTTCTCTACAAATATGGCTTTAAATAATAGAACTTGATGTCTGCCCTGGCATGAGATCAAGCCCTACAAGTTTGTATTTGTTTTAAAAATATAGCAACCCAAATACAAACAAAGGTATTTTCTTAAAATAATGTTTTAAGAAGGACCAGATTTAGACACTCAAATTGTGGAGAAGACATGGGGTTCATTTACTGTGGGATTGTGCAGACACTTCATCTCACCCTGCACCAGGACACATGAAGTGACTGCAGCTTTCTAATTTGCTGGGTAATTTCTATGGCTTCTCTACCTAAATCTCCTTCCTGTGTTGTCAGAAAGATGCAAACACCAACTCTAACAAGCTGGTTTAGCTAGCACCATGTGTACCCATGTGCAGTCTATTGTGGATGGCTGGAACTTCTTTTGCACGAGTAAAAGGAGGAAAGAAACAAAAACACATTAGGGCTCAAAACTATCAGCAGCCACGAGCATTAATCACATATCCTTGCAAGCAGTGTTTTCTTTTAAGGAAGAAAGCAGCTCTGTTTGCTGAGTGTCTGAGGCTTTTTTCCCTGCATGTGACACTACTGGAAGTGTAGGCATGTGATTTTGATGAAGCCTTAGAAAGGAAAGACTGGATGAGGGAGGTTAAATGAATGATCTAGAGACAAAAAGAGGTTTCATGGTGTCTATAAACCATAAGCACAGGCATAACACAAAGCAACATGATGTTTCAGGCAGGTACTGATCTTGCCCTTTTCAGTCAGTAAGGACAAAAGACCAGCTCCTGAGCTCTGAGCTGCAGCCAACCTCAGATGCAGCCGCAGGTGCTGTTTGGGTTTGGAAATCAGGCATGGCCAGGCCGCCAGGTGGTTGTTATTGTGGATCCAGAGAAGGGAAACCAGTGTGTGACCTCATGAGAAAAAAAGGGGTGATATTTATTCTAAATCATACATCTTTTATTCACTTTTGGTGTCCCATAGGTCATTTGCACTCAGACAGCTGCATATGCATGAGATTCAACAAGTCCAAGCGCAGGGTCTTACTTCTAGCTTGGGATTATCCCAAGCACAAGTATTTGCTGGGTGGTGAATGGATTGAGAGCAGTCCCGAGGAAAAAGACTTGGGGATGTTGGTAGATAAGAAGCTCAACACGAGCTGGCAATGTGTGAGTGCAGCCTAGAAGGCCAACTGTATCCTGGGCTGTATCAAAAGAAGCATCACCACCAGGTCAAGGGAGATGGTTCTCCCCTTCTACTCTGGTCTTGTAAGACCTCACTTCAGGTCTGCATTCAATTCTGAATTGGACTGCAATTCCAATTCAGAACTGAACTGGACTGTTGAAGCAAGTTCAGAGGAGGGCCATAAGGATGATCAGAGGACTGGAGCACCTTCTCTATGAAGACAGGCTGAGGAAATTTGGGCTATTCAGCCTTGAGAAGGCTCTGGGGGACCTTACAGAAACCTTCAAGAACCTGAAGGGGGCCTACAGAATAGCTGGAGAGGAACTTTATCACAGTATCACAGTATCACAGTATTACCAGGGTTGGAAGGGACCTCATAGATCATCAAGTCCAACCCTTACCACAGAGCT
>JAOXOE010027243.1:0-18953 GCA_028565055.1 Phoeniculus purpureus
ACATTTCAGAGCTTTAATACATTTTGAGATAGAAAAAGGAAAGGTGCTTGAGAGCACTATGTTATGACTGCATGTACGATTTTCTTATCACAAAATAATCTCCCTGTTTAGAATGAAAAATATTTCAATTCACCTAATATTTAACAGTTGTCTTAAAGTAACTGTCAAGCAGGCTCTAGGCACGTTAAACTGCTCAGTGGTAATGTGTCATTTTGGTGGTGATCCTGATTATCAGTACACATTGGAAGTCACTTAAAGTTGCAGTTAGCAATTCTGCATAACTTAGTAAGAGAGTAGTAGGAGGTCCATTTGGTAATTAAGAACTAACTTGAGGAAAAGAGCTATAAGGACACTCAGCCAAATTTATAGAGCCAGTCTTTCAAAGCAAATGAAATTATATACAATTTAATAAATTGCTCCAGACAATACCCTGAAGCACTTCTTCTGTTACTAGTTTTTGAAGTCATACCGTGTCCTGAAGGATCGTACTGTAAGCCAGTATAGCCTTCTGCAGAGTAATACAAGCAATTAACATTTGATCAATGCAGTTGTGAATATTGAGGCTTTTAATATCTTTCTCCCCCTACATTGTGTCTGGAACTGGATAATAGGATGTTTTGACATTATCACTTTGTTTCCACATGGAAAACTATTTTGATCACCTGGCAGAGGAGAGAGAAAAGCTTGATAATGTACAGCACTTTTTATTTTGTAGAGAAAAACTCACCAAAACCAAATACAATAAATTAGGGTTAGGGTTAGGGCAAAGGTTGTCTGCCTTTGAATCATTCACACACTGGTGTGCTATCTCCAGAAAAGACCAAACCGACAATTTTACAGTAAATACAGTGTGAGCATTGCCAATAAGTATCGTATGATGGAGACTTCAGATTTGTAGGTCATCATAATGACACCAGAAAGTATCAGTCTGAATCTCACGTATCGCTCTGGGAATAAATTGGGATAATGTTCTTTGAGACTGTATTGTGACTGTTTTTGCAGTAAGTAACATTTCATTTTACTTTGGATGCAAGCCATTTGCCTCCTGTGTGTGCTGAATTAATATCACCAATCAACAGAGTCCACCTGTTGTTGTAGTGCTGTTTATACCTTGGATTTTTTCCTTCCATTTCTTTTTCTGTATCTGCTGATTTTAATGCTTCTTCGTGTCATCACTACTCTTTGGCAGAGCCATTTAAAAAATACTCTTATGTCCAGAAAAAATAAAACCCAATTAAGGGTCTGTAAAACATGTAATTATTCTTACATGCAATAGAGAAATTACCATTTTAAACAAAATTACATTTGGAAATAACTTTGCTGTTGATTGGGCCAATGGAGGATGTGCATGTCCGACAAATCGTATGATCCATTCCTCAGGGCAGTAATGAAAAAGACAGCTGCCTCAAATGAACTCGAGAATGTTGCCCCTTCTTTCCCATGGACTGCTGCTAGCAAAATTGGTCTTTGAAGCTGGAGGATGGCAGTGGCTGAAGCTGTTGCTTGCTTCTTGTTCATGAAATGACAGAAATTTTGATGTGCTCTACGTGCAAATAATGTTCAAGCATATAGCTAATAGCTCGCAGTCGTAGCACAAAACCCCCTCATCAACTAAATGTCAGTATAAGTTGCAGAACCAATTTTGCTCTGGGAACCAAAAGGCCATCTCCAATAAAACCTGCTTAATCTCCGTGGCACTGAGGCAGGTACAGGGAATTACTGCCATTGTGTGGGTGGAGACCATGAAGCAGCGGAGAGCATGTGTGATTTCCCTGGCATCTCACAGCAGCCAGTGCCTCCGCTGCAGAGATGCTGAGGAGTCATGCTGACTGCTTTCCCACATAGTAAACAGCGACTCTGACTTTGAAGGAAGTGGGAGGAGCCCGGAATTGCCAAAAATTATGATCTCAGGGAAAACATGAGTGAAAAAATGGGAACAATGTATGCTGCAGAATATGGCTTCTTCAAGTTTCAAAGAAGCATGACAGAAATCAAATAAGAAAAACTAGTCAAGCATATTCTCTTTCCCAGCATATGTTGTTAGTAGAGTGGATTTGCAAGGTCACTGCAAAAGTAGCATCACTGCACAATCTAAACAGAAAGTGCCTTCTGTCAGCTTTTATCAAAAGTTCACCTTAAGATACTTCTGCACTTTGATGTCCTTAACAGATCCTAACATAGTCTATGAAAATGAGAGTCTTTCCCATTTTCGTTAGCCAGAGGGTCCCTTTGGTTGTTTGGCTAGAATATGGCAAGTTAATCTGAGACCTAAGACAATCAAGTGAAAGAAAACATCTACACTGCTGGCAGCACTCCATAAAAATGGTAGACATGAGCATTTTAGTTGTGGGTTTTCCTCATGCACATCATGCCCAATGTACAGGAGCTCTCACTAAAGCAAATGAAAGTGTGAAGAGGCACTGCTGGAAAAGCTTAAGTAATACACTGAAAGGAATGGAGCTTCTCATTCAGAAGCAAATGTCTAGAGTAGATAGTGATCATCGATTTGCATTCTTTAGGATACATTATAGTCTTCAAAGAGTAGTTTCTAACCTACAGTCTGATCTGCATTGACCCTTTCAGCCTTGTTTTTGTATCTCCCTGGTGCATTTTGAACTGCTTTTTCATCGGGCTTTCGCTACTGTCGGTAGAGAACAGCATTGTTTACTACTTCAGTTTTAAGCAGAGTATTTCCACATGTCTGTAAGGGCTGCAGCATTTTAGAGGCTGTGGAAGAAAAACATATTAAAGACTGTATGCTTCTCATTTTGCTCATTCTCTATCCTTTTATATGGGAAATTACACAGCCCCTTCAAAAGAAGCCTGTTCTCTGCACCAGATCAAATTAAAAGTGTCAACACAGTTTGGGTGCTTTCATTTGCTATTTTTGATCTGCCCAGGCTTGCATTGTTGGTTCATGGCTGCAGCCTGACAGATCTGCAGTTCCAAATTCCAGCATTTTTTGATGGATTTTTTTCACTCTTCTTTTATTTTTTTTTTTTTTGCCTGTAGAGTAAAATTTGTCTTGATGAAAAGGAAAGGAAAAAAGAAAGGCTTCCTACCATTTAACAGTATAAGGGAAATTTCAGTGGTCCCACAGGTATAGCTCTGGTGCTTTGCAGAGTTGAAGCACATGTGCTACAAACCAGATGTGCTGAATTATCTTTAACTGAAATATATAACAGCAGCTGGGGCAGGGGGGAGTTCTGTTTCCATTCACCAGCTGATAAAAAAAGTGGTTTATATTAAATTCAGTGCATAGGATGATTGTCGAAGACCGTCTGAAATAAATGGAAAGGCAGATATCATCCAACGGTAAATCATCTTATTTTAAGGTAGATGAACTCATGACCCTTTTGGAGCTTCCTCTTTCATTCCTTTAACTAAAAAGAGTATCTGTGTGAATGGCTCAGATTCAAACTAGTGACTCTTAGGTACGTAAATAAATTGTTCAAATGTGGTTAAGATGTGTACACCAAATTGTTGCTTTGGTTCTGCCTCTTCCTTTCTCAAGACTGCCTTTAACGTGATGCCTCTGTCCAGAATGCCAGAGGCCAGGTACTGCAAATAGTTTTTGTATTGCACCGGCCAACTCAGACCTTTTGAGGAGTCAAATGATACACAAGAACAACTTTAGGGGTTACGTTCTTAGTTGACCTTGGGCTGTGTATCACTAAACTTCATTCTTCCCTCTCTTTTTAAAAAATAGTCAACTTGTGTGTAACAATGCTTTCGGCGCTTAGTAACTTATTAAGGGAATTATTTCAAATTTTATCCTTCTGAGACTTCAGATTCTTGTACAACTGATTAGAAATCTCCCAGGGAAAAGCTCTCTGACAGCTGCTTAAAATCACAAATGGAGCAGAAAAATGCTGAGGTTTTCAATCATGTTTATAATTGTCTTTCTTCAAATTTTAATTCACTTGGGATATCAGTAAAAGAAAAAAAAACCTATAAAATTAAACTTTAAAGTTTCAGAAAAATTGCTAATTTATGGTCTACGATGTTCCTCATTTTAGCTGAACCAATCTCTTCATGTCTTACGTCAATCACATCTCAAGTTTATTAGTTTTAATTTTTGCTAAAGGTTCATTTAAAGCAAACAATTAATGCTATTTCTTCTCTCATTCTTTGTGTATTATTTTGGAGCTAGAAACTAGTTAACTCTCTTTTTTCTGTTTACATCTTATTTATCAGCTCAGTTGCTGAATGTGTAGACTGTTTAATTCAAGGCCAGCTAACCATTGTGTGTTGTGTACAGACCTTTTAGCCCAAGCAGTTTTACATTGAAAACTCTAGCAGTTTATAACCTAGATCAAATTAATTACTTTGGTTGTTCTCATCCGGTTGTTTATTTTACTTCCACAGGTATCAGAAAGTAAACAAGGATAATGTCATTATATTTGGACTGCATTACTATACAGTAATGTATTACAGTAGTATAGTACTGTACTGTCCAAGTGCCTGACAATTTACCTGAGGGGTTACTGTTTAGCTACAGAAAGAACACGGTCCTATTAACGTGCATATCTGTAGTGTCCACTAAATGTAGCAGTAAAGGTATATCAAAATTACTTTGCTTATTTTTAAGCTTTTATCCACATCTTCCTAGTCAACCTCATATGTCTGTACTGCTTTCACAAGTACTTATAGATACGTTAGTATACTTGTCAGATTATTTTTATTGTTAAGCAAGTACAAGTTTCTTCACACAATATATTTCAGAGCATTTCACTGAATGTTTCACCCCCATCTGAGTCCAGATGTGCATCCAGCAGTATCCTGATTTTGCACAAGGCTTCTTTTCCTGCCCCGTTACTATTGCACGCTGGTTGCTTTTCACAGAAAACCTAAGGGTATGACACAAGCATTGCTTTGCATGGATGCCATTCTGGGTCATCAGGGATATGGTGCATCATGTAGCAAGGCAAAAACAGCCCAAGAGACTACATAGGCATTGTCATCATCCCAAGCAGACAACATCCTCTTGTGGTTTCTGAATTAGGTGATGAGGGTAATATTAGAACATCCTTTCAATGTTGACTAGTCCAGGTATTTTTGCTGTGACCCAACATAGTGATCAGGAATAACTGTAGTATTTTTACAGACTAAGTGCTGGTTGGTGATCAGTTAATGGCTTAAGCTGTTTTAGACAGTTTATAAACAGTAAAGTTATTATTGTAAGCAGCTCAACAAAACGTTATCAATGGACAGATTTTATGCTGCAGGTGTAGCAGATGTTTTACTAACAACAGTGTGGTAAGGCTAAGAAGGATAAGACTGACATCTATTCTCTGCTCTATGACAGGCTAAAAATGCAAAAATAATAAACTTTCTGAGGGATGTATTGTTTTTCAGGAGAAAGATTTGACATAACAATAAAAGTTTAATAAAAATCTGTATTGGGTTCACTCATTAGCTCAAGTGAATTAAGCCTCAGTCTCAGTGTTCTGCCCTCACAAAGTAATATCCCACTGATGTTCTCATTTATCTGCTACTATTTGATTATAATTTCTAGCTCTGAGTAGTACTGATGGTGTCTCAGAGCTAATGCTTCTTACACTCTTGCATGATTATGACAGTTGTTTTTCAAAGAGAGTAATAGCCTGGTGCTTGGTAGATTTCCCTGTAGGACAGGTTTTATAGACACATAAATAAAATGAAGTTTGCACTAGAAAAACTATGTTCCATTCAGCAGACAAATTTGTCTTTCCCATAACTTTAGTCTGTTCTTGCTGAAGAATTTCAAAGGAAGTTCTACTTTTTTTCTTGGAGCAAGTCAGATTTATGCACAGAAATGTATGGCCATGCATCCTGCAGATGAACACGTGTACTTTAAGAGTGGTGCAGAGTGCTGAGAGTCAAGGTATTTTATAGTCGGGTTCTCACACTTTCCCAGGTTCAAACCTTTTTTATACACGTGCAGTGACAAAGTACTCCACTCCTACGCTGCAGTGACACGTGATCATTAGACAGTAAAGCTCATTGATGTCACTAGTAGAGTTCAGATCTGACCTATTCATTGAGTTGCTTTGAGGAAAAAGTCTTTACTTTAAAGAACTTAAACACCAAACAAAACAGAAGGGCATTTTGCCATCAGGAAACTCAATGCAAAAATCTAAATATAGTAAGATGAGGAAAAAGTTAGGGCAAACATTACCAGGGATCCTGAGAGTGAGTGTTTTTTCAGGAACTGATTATCACAAGGTTTTATGCATTCGGCTCACCTTCATTTAAATAGCACAGTGAAAATTCTACTGTTTTTACATCACTGCTTGAAGGTCAATAAAAAGATCAGATAAAAGATGACTTTTACTTTCCTTTATCTTCAGCCAGATTATGTAAATCTGACATTAAGATGTGCCTTCTCATAGAATATCCAAATATTGAACTGTATTTCTTAATATTCTTTGTATTGGAAGCTTTCAAGTTTCTTCAGTTTAAGATTTCTTTTACATGGTGGTCAGTCCAGCAACAGACTGAAAAATTGAAGCATTTCTGAGGCAAAATCTTCTTCCTTCAGCAACAGCAATCTAAAAGGTCTCTTGAAAGGCTGTTAGCAAATCATGCTATAAAAGAATATTTAACTGCAAACTATATACTGTATATCAGACCTGAGAAAAAGGAAGAGCAAAGTGTTGTAATTGAAAATATTTGAAATGAAAAATATACCTGTATATAACAGGCTAAGCATGGGGTGGGGGGAGAGAAATTTATTCCATTCAGTCCTGCAAACTTACTAGAGTGAAATGAATTGGTCCTGTTCCTGATAGAAAAGCATTTACAGCAACACTGCTGCCGCCAGAATTGTACTTTTGTCTGTGAGTACTTCGTTTACCATGTTTATGAAGGAGTTAATCAGAACTCTTGTGCAGTTCCTTGTAAAGGTAATTAGCAAATCACACGTTTATTAATCACAGAATCATTGAGGCTGGAAGAAAACCTCAAACTCAGTATTATCTGCGTGCTACAAAGATGGTAAGGTATCTGGGTATCCAACACCTCCCGTGAACACTTGCATTTTTAAAGACCCATAGAACAGCAGGAGAGACAAAACCAAAACCTATTTCAGTTTAAATACTGTTGGATATCAGCCCTTTCTGTGAAAACCTGTCTGGCTCCTTTGACTTCAAATTGTTAGTAAAAACTGAGCAAGTACGAAAGTTGTTAGGTAAACTGACCTAAACCATTCTTACTTGGAAAATGAGAGTATCTCCAGAACAGTTCACGTTGTGTTTGCTTGGATTTGTCATCTATTTAACATCAATTCCATGAGCACAGGCATATAAAGGTGCTACCATTATTAAGGAGTAAACTTAGGTTTACAGTGCAATGTGTACTTTGATACCTGTATATGCTTAACCCATGGTGGAGGTTTTCTAGATGGCTGTTTCTGAAGGGCTGTGCAACTCAGGTGGCAAGGCACCTGAAACTTTGACTTTAAAGCTGCCAATATTGTGCAAGAGTTTGTGTCGGTGCAGCTTAATGAAAATTCAAACAGTTTATAAATGGTGCTAATTATGAGACTGTACTCCTGGACCTGTACACTTCCTTTTCCTTTCAACCTCCCGAGGTTTCACTCTTTCCCACAGCAGGTACTGTAAGGGATGTGGTATAGGTATACATAAAAGAAAATAAGGGCATAGATTTTTTGTAGCATGCTGTGCAGGTCTATCTTACCAGGCAATTTCATGGGAAAGCACAGGAGCCCTGCTTTGGCTGTTATTGACACTAGGTTCAGCTGCAGTGCACTCCTCAATTGACTAATACCTGATGAATGTATCTCACCCGGAGAGAATTTGGCATGAATTGCAGAGTTCAAAAAGACTTTCCTGCTTTTCTTTATAGCAATCTGAAGCAAAAATCCACTTACATTTGTAGGTCTTTTTTATTATTATTTTAAATCATCTAATACAGCTCATACTCTTTGACTTCCACTTTCCTAGATGCGCCAGCTGCCCTTGGATGCAGTCCAAGTATGTCTGTCACTTATTCAGGCAATTTGAACCCCATTTGAACCCTTTCTTTTAAAATAGAGAATTATTTTAAATTAGGTCACTAAGGACAAATTTTTACCTTAGTAAAACCGCTGTAGATATGGAGAGATATTCTGTACAGGTATTTTTTGTGTTTCATGGCTCATTGTGTGTTATAAAACTGCGTTAGCCAGGGCCTTTAGTGGTACTCAGCTGTTTACCTCATTTAGCAGAATGATTTTAGAGCAGATGCAGCACCTAAAAGTGTACTTTTAACTCGTGCTAAGAATTATATTGATTACCAATTTTATGTTTTTAGATGTGTGAAAACCTCTGTAAGCATCCATACCAAATTTAGTGTGCAAAGTACAAAAAGGTATGGCATAAAATACTGCATATTCTGTATAAACGTCCTGCAGCTTAAAGGAGGACTGTCTGCTTATCTGCTCCTCATTCACATCATTGATCTTCCTTAGTGACACTGCGCTTCTAATACTTGGATAGTATGGTCATAGACTAAGACAATCATAGCGTGACAGAATTCATTCTAATCGTTACAGACGAGTCAATTTGCGTGCATTTTTACTTTAGGATACCAGCATCACAGAATGATGAGGCTGGAAAAGATCTCTGAGATCATCCAGCCCAGCCCATGACCTAACATCACCATGGCACTGAGCGCCACATCCAGTCTGTCCTTAAACACCTCTAGGGATGGGAACTTCACCACTGCCCTGGGCAGTCCATTCCAGCGTCTGATCACGCTTTCCATGAGGAAGTGCTTCCTAATATCCAACCTGACCCTCCCCTTTAAACAACTACTGCTTCAGGCCCTGCCCTCTCACCCTGTCACTTGTTGCCTGGGAGAAGAGCCCGACTTCCTTGGCTGAATGTTAAATATGGCCATATTTCTGTGTGCTTACTTCTGATTATACTGTTTGAGATTTGACGGTGGAACACACCAGAAGCAGCCAGAAAAGTCTGCTTTGTAGCATGGTACTTCTGTAGTGCTGTGCAATGTGCATGCAGTTCATATTTGGCACAAGTCTAACATATCCTCTGATGAGAATACACACATGAAAATGAGAAAGGATGTGGCATTCAATATTTCTCATCTTTAGATGAAGAAACAGCTTGTACCAATGGAGAGAAGGAAGCACATGAAATGAAAGTCAGAGCAACAGAAAACAGATGGACACATGAACTCAGGCATCTAATTGCTGTACATGGCGTATTACTAAAAATGAGCTGTCAGGAGAGGCATCGGTGAGCTGTAATGCAGAGTGCTGTCAAACTGAGTCATGTTAGATGCTACGCTGAATCTATGTGGAAAGCTGTTGGAATGGTATTCAGTCAGAAAACTTTTCAGTCTTCATAACTGAATGACTGTGTATCTACTCGGTTTCTGAGACCTGAAAGAGATTATTTAATCAGCTCTCAAAAATGTAATAGTTGTGTGTCTAGAAAAACTTCTCGAAACAGCCTTTTTCATTCAGGCTGTATCTTGAATACCGGTCGATGAACAGAAAATTTGTGAAAGAGTTATAATATCTGGAAATTAATTTGTTTTATTGTTTAAATACCTCCAAAATAATAATCTAAAATCTCTGATGCATTAAGAAACACTCCAAAAAGTTAACTAGTCAAGGGCCTCCTGCATTCCCCAGAAGTTATGTGGAAATACATGCTGAAAGTACTGTAAAGCTGTCACATAAGTCACTGGTGCAGTATTTTGAAGAACGTGTCTTCCCAATTTCAGAAAAACCTGTACCAGATACGGTAATTCCAACCAGGTTTCTAGTGGTGGGAATCTACTACATATTCTTTTCTCTTGCCAAACATCACAGCTTATTAAAAGAGATTATTAAGCTTTCTGCTTTGCACTGCAGACCTTGAGAGAGAATGAATTAATATTTAGCCCTGTTGGTGCTGAAGTTCAGCTGAAGTCCAGTGAGGCTAGGAAAAGGTTCAAAATGCAAGTCCTGCGAGGAGAAGCTGAGGGAGCTGGGGTTGTTTGGCCTGAAGTAAAGGAGGTGGGGGTTGGGGACTTACCAGTCTCTACAACTGCCTTGGAGGTTGTACTGAGATCTTTTTCTTCTCCCAAGTAACAAGCAGTAGAACGAGAAGAAACGACCTTGGGTTGCACCAGGGGACATTTAGATTGGGTATTAGGAAAAAACTATTTGCCAAAAGGGTTGTTAAGCATTGTAACAGGCTGCCCATAGCAGGACATCTAGATGCTAGTTAACACTTGGACTTTATGATCTTAAAGTTCTCTTCCAACCAAAATGAGTCTGTGATTCTGCTTCTGGGGCAAATTACCATGACTTCCACATAGCTACCTGAGGAATTAATTTGACCTGTAACAGTCAGAGCATTGAAGAAATTTAACCTCTCTTTGCTATCTACTATCCTTGGGAAATGTCCTGTGTGGTGAGATCCCACATTGCGTTTCATTTTACCAGTACCTGAGGGAACTGGCTTTTTAATTACACTTCTGGCTAAGAGGATATGGACAGGAAGGAACTAGATGAATGATATTTCCTGGAAAATCAATGGTCTAATTATACAGAAAATGCAAAGCTCCATTTCACTTGTGCTTGAAAGTCAAACATACTGCCCTTATAAGATACGACTTGCTCATAGACGTGGGCTCGTCCCTCATTTATGAGTGACATTAATCAAAATACTGTAAGACGTGGCAACAGAATACAAAGGTCATGTAAAGAAGACATCTTAATTTTGATTTTGGTTCAGCCCTGGGTTCAGTTATTTGAATCCTTTGTTTGCTGCAGAAATTAGAAGTCGTTACTAATTGTAGAGAAGAATAGGAGCATTTTCAGAGAGGTAAATAGTCTTTCACACAACCATGTAGAACGCTTGACTTCTGATTGTTTATTTTTCCTTTTAAATTCATAAAACATCTCGGGCTCTTCATATTTTTGTCAGTTGATTTCTTTTTGTAATCAGTGTCTATTCTGATGGATATCTGATTCTGATGCTTTGGATAAAGCCTGGCATTTCTGTGAGTTTCTTCTGACCAACAGTCGATACTGATTAAGTATGAAGGGGAGGTTGTCACCCTTTTAATAAGATCTAGTTGATATGATTTGTGAGGCTAGTGTCTCTGTGTAGTAAATGTGTTAGTGTTTGAAGTTTCACAGTACAGCTTATAATGATTTCCATAACTCTTCGCCAGTTTGCGTAGCTTCAATAGCTTTTCACTTTCCTGGTTGAAAATTTACTACTCAGTTAATCCAAAAAGTATGTGCTAAAGTGCTGCAGCTTGAGGGCTTTTTTTAGCTAAATTGATTTAAAGGAAAACAGAAAATTAAGACATTCCCAGATCAAATGCTAGGATCAAACATGCTTGAGTTCTCAGAAGCATCCTATTTCCACTTCTAATTTTATCTGAAATGATAGATTCTCAGCTTTCTTGACTGTTGCATGCCAGCCAAGCTGTTCTTCAGGTCTTTGTGCCTGTGCAGGTATGACTAATTGCGAAACAGGTAACAGAACTTTCTATATTGAGCTCCTGCCTCATGCTCTCCACCCATACAAAGCCTGACTAGGGTGTCCTCAGGGTGTGATGCTCTTACAACCTTCCTTATCAGAGGACAATACCTTTAATGTGTGATGTACCTTTCTCAATTCTGTTAGTGAATTGGGACCTTCTAACTCAGAACTAGTTCCTGCGGTCTTATGTTGTAGTTTTGATGGTCTCCTTTTGTTTGTTGGTTACACCACAAGAACAGTGGTGCTCAGGAGAGTGCATAGCAGGGAAGGAAGCAGTGAATTTGCAAAATAAAAAGTGAAGTCTGAGGCATCAGCAGTTCCAATCAGCAATCAAATAGGTTTTTTTCTCTTTCAGGAGCTATGGAGAGATTCTGCTTTTTCTGGGTTTAATTTTTTCTATCTTTAAATGCATTACAGTAATCCAGGCAGAGGAGCATTGTTAAGTTTCATTAAGCATAATGAACATTTTTGTAATCCTCCTATGACATTCACTGCAGGAACATCTTGTATCATTACTTATTTTCCAAATGTTTTGACCTGGTAAATGGGGGAGAAGGTAAACGAATAACATGTACAGGAGCTCTTTAACAGTCAGTGGGAAATGTAATCATTTTCCCCCTCATTTTCCTATTTATGTTATTCCTGCTTGTTTGGAATCACTTCCTTTATCATTTTTTTCAGAAACCCAGTAACATTTTTGTCATCCTTTGTGTTTTCTTTTGATAACTTGCACGATTCATGCCTGAAATTCTTTGACTGATGCTCATTCCCTGACAATTTTTCTCTCCTTTCTTAGTGGGATTTGCATGATATGGCATAGTTTGTAAATTGTCATTTTCAACTTCTTAAGCGCGCAGATGTTAAGAGTGATGGCTTGCACTGTTTTCTATATAGATCTGTCTCCCAGTGAGTTTTGAGCTTTTGCTCATGGGAACCAATTTATTTGACTTTAAACTTCTGCAGGGAAATGCTTCACTGTTCTTGCTGCTGTTTATTAGAAAATAATGATCTCACATTTCTGTTCTTGACAGGGCTAAAGTACTTTAATCCCAAATTCTAGGTTGGGCTTGCAGACAAGAGAGTTTATAATAAATGTGATGGAAGTGTGCATTTCTGAGTGAACGTCTAGACTGAAGTTCTACAGTGCTTGGGATTTGTTGGTCATCCACAATGCACTGCTTAAGTCCCTGTGTGGTTGTGAGTGCAGACTGGATTAGTGATGGTACTTCAGACTTTAAAGCCTGTTTAAAGAGTTCTTTGCCATCATCAAAATGTCTTACACATTGCTCAAGAGAATATGTGCACATTATAGTTTTCTTTTTCTGTAAAAGGAGCTCAGAGATGGATGGAAACTGGAAATGGATGCCAGAGCTGCCTGTGATAAACTAGGTATTGAACACACCAGCTCTTCTGGCATTTTTCCAGAAGGTAAGGTGGTCTGTGCAGATCTGCAGATCTATATGAGGCAGTAGATGGAAGTACAGCTGTAAGGGTGAGTTTAGAAACATTACATGTGGGAGGTTTGACGGTGAGAAAGGAGCCTACTGACCTGCTAAATGGCAAGTGAAGGGAGCACTGTACAGGTGATGCTGAGTAGTTTGTAGGCTACTGTTTCTATCACAGTCACAGCACACTCAGGGTTCATAAAGTCCTCTCTCAAAGAACTTTATCTGCTTTTTTCAAATTTGCTCCCCTTCAAAGATTCAGAAACAGAACACAGAAAGCAAATCTTGTTACTTGCAGTTTAGTATCTCATCACTGTACCATAGGGCTTGCCAATTAAGTTTCATTTTCAACTACTTCAAGCTAGGAATGGAAGTTGTATTGAACTTTTTTCCTTTTTCTTTATGGCTGTCTTGAACTTAACCATGTTGTACTAGTTCAAAGTTTCTCTCTAGTTTTAAGCATCAAAGTTCTGTGGTTCAGCTGTTGCTACAATAATTAGGTCATGTGGGCATCCCCAGGTAATTTCCTCTTAGTTTAAGACATAACAGGTGAAATACATACATCACATGTCTACGTGAGAGCACCGAGATTATAATGATGTATCATATACCTGATCTAGATAATTTCATGGACAGGTTTCTGTCTTGGATTAATTAAGAGGCTGCTGAAGGAAATACTTAGTTGGGAGTGGGAAAGTATTTCAGACAGTTGGTCCAGACCCATGCTGCAGATTTTGAACCTGACCTAGATATGTGTGTTGTTAGCTCTTTAAGCTTTTTCCAGCATTTCATGTTGCGTCATGGAGACTGCAAAGAAGGAGCATGAATATTCCTTCTGCTTTCTGCAGCAGACTGCAGAGGGCATAGTAGGGGCAACAGCTAAAGACAAATAAAAAATTTCATCATGAAATTAAGAGTAGATTAGCGAAATCGAAGAGCTCTTGCTCTAAGAGTGAGGACTGGCCTGCCAGAGTGATGGTGAGAGACTTGAGACTTATGTTTTTCAATGAAATACTAATTGAAGTAGTCTTTTGTCAGAGGAAAATGAAATTGACAGGAGAAAACAGGCAGGTTCTTAGGAGCTAAAAGCAATACGAGTGCAGTGTATGTGAGCCGTGAAGCTGTATTTCTGAAAACAACAGGACGTGCCATATTAGCAGGTAGTCTGAAATCTTGACTCTGACCCTTCTGACTGGCATCAGGGGATGTTTAAAGAGTGTCCATGGTTTGAAGGTCATGCAGTCATGACAGCCATGTCAAAATATCTGAGAAATGGTGTATAACATGACAAACAATTTTTCATAGAGGATTTTTCTCAGTGGTAGTGGAGGAGGGAACATCTGTGGCATGAATTGTAGTTTGTAGGATGCACATTAATGCAATAGAAGACGCGTATGCACCCATACAAAAACATACCATAGAAATTGTCGGCAAGTTATCTGTGCTTTTGGCACTTTTGTGAAGAAGGGCCTTACTTTAATAGATGTGCAGTGAGACTTATGGTTACCATGGGAACTGCTACTCCACGTGTTGTGAGCATGCTCTTGTTATTAATGTTGTACTCATATTGAGGTTTTGATACAGGCTTTTTTATTCTAATTGGACTGGTTGTGCGCACTCCTGCCCCGCTAGAAAGCATCTCAGAACAAATAAATGTTTTCTTTATTAGGTGTTTATCAGATCCAGAAACAGAAAGAAAATTGCTTTCTGTCGAGGCAAGGGGAGAGAGGAAAGCCACTGAGCCTTTGTCTCATTAATTTGACAAGAAGGGAAAGGTAGTTTGCAGTTAGCACATGAAGATTGCATCTGTTTACTTTGGTAAACCTTACTGTGAGCTTGATAGGCTGAATGCAGTGCTTTTTGTAGGCTGTTATGTGAGAAAATTGAAGTATGACTCTATTTGAGAGCTTAGATAGCATTTATTTTTCCAATTTTATTTTCACAAGCTTTTGGACAGACCTTAAATAGAAAAGTGTTTCAAATGAAGGGATTATAATGTTGAATTTGCAGGAAAATTGTGAAGATTTAAGGAAAGAATGGTCAAGAGACTGGCAATTTCGCATTATTGGCATATAATAATGACAATTCTGAACAAGTTATTCTGAAGGCACAATAATCTTTTGTAGAATTTTTTCTGGTATGTGGCCAAAATGTAACTTGATTTGTTTGGGTTACTGGGAGAGCTCTAAAAATTAATCATCACTGCCAGAAAGCATTCCTTAAATTGATAGTCAAGTTTTTTAACAAGATTTGTTGTTTGTAAATAATTAAAACCTTTGCTTTCTTTTCTCAGAAGTGTGTCTTCCTAACTGGTTTTGTGTTTGTGTATTTTAAATTCATTTACTTGTGTACAGATGCCTCCGTTGACATGAAGGTTGTACACCAGGAATATTGATAACTTTGGATAGAGAGACAGAGACACGTCTCTGGATGTGTATAAAAGCTGTGTAGGCATGGAGCTTAAGGATGTGGCTTAGCAGTGGGTTTTGTAGAGTAGATTGAACTCAATGATCTTAAATGTCTTTTCCAAGATAAATGATTCCATGATTCTGTACGTGTGTGCATATTTAGGAGTAACCAAAACAATTTGAAATCCACTATGGGTTTTTATTAGTATTTCTGAATGGTTAATGACCATTTTAATGATAATTTGTTCATGGGGTACTTTCTTTTGGATTTCTTTTCCTTTTCAGTGGTTTACACTTCAAGAAATTAATTCCTATTTGCAGAAGTGGAGGAGGCAATTAATTACTGAGAATGTTTTCTGAAGTGGACCCAAACTTCCCACAATAATTTCTTTCAGTATCACAGACCCTCTTAAGTAAGAACAAAGAAACATAAGAAATGAGCTCTTAATGAATGTGTTAAAGGAGCTGAGATGAATGAGAGGCATTGGAAAGCCATCTTTTTGAGAGCCTCTTTGAGACCACAGGGCAGTAACCAGTTCTATTTATGCTTGGTAGTCATCTAGGCAGCAGTGGCTGAATACCTGATAATAGTTTAATAAATGGGAAATAAAAGTGTAGTTTCCTTTCTTGTAACTAGAGAGCAAGAGAACTGGACATCTTGAGAATATGATAGATTTAGATACTGTTTATCTCTACTCTGTGCTGATTGCTCAGACATTTCCTAAGCAAAAAGAGAGATCTGGTAGTGTGAGACATGTTTTGTACCTTTTAAAAATAAAGTTCTGCACAACTGGGATAACATACAGTCAACAGCGTTCTTCCCATACCTGTTTAAGCTGCTACTTCAGGCTTGAAAAGCTGAGAAAACCTGGTATTGGTGGAAATTTTGCTGGGCAGAAGTATAATCCTTAAAGTATTAAGGATATAAGGATCACAAACTCTAATGGTACATGTAAGATATGAGACCAGAAGAATGCAATCATAGGTATTTTCTGTGAGGGGTTATCTTATTTAGGAAAAAAGTCTCTAATCTGAACCTCAAACATACAAGATGTCAATAGAATTGCACACCTGGCTGAGCCCGGAGCACTTGGCCATTCCAAGGTTTAGTAGATTTTCCTTAAGATATATTGGTGTGATATTATGAAGTGATAAAAAAATCAATGAGACAATGATTTCCCAGTCAGATGGAGTGCTTTGTTGTTAAATTAATTCTTTCACCTGGGGCTGCAAGGGCTAAAAAATGTTGGAAAGCCTTGCTGAGTGATTTGATAGAGATTTACTTGCTGTGTTATTCCAGAGAAGGCTAAAATGATCTGCAAATCATGGTTTCTACTACCTGCAATTATTCCCTTTGCCACTCATGGAAGACAGCATTGATTGAATTCCAAAGCCTAAGGAGTGTAGAGGTGCAGCTGAACTTACTCTCATCTTGAAATTCAGCATTTACACGGTGCACTTAAAGTTGTTGTTTGTTTCTTTTTAATGAACAGTAGAGATAAGGAGTGTGTTCACCATTAAGTTTCCTTATGAATTATTGGCATTTTATTTCAGGCAAGACAAAATGAGCTAAAGTAAGAGTTGAGTGTATTTGCAATAGAAGACTGAGGTTATTTCCCACAGCTCTTGTGAGATGGTTAGAACTGAGCTGAAAGATAGACAAGAATTTTCCTCAGTTTTTCCTCTCATTTGTGTGATTTGCTGCCAGTTATAGTGCTCATAAAATTATGAAAATGTCATTAAAGTGCTGTACTGAAAGTTTCAGAAATGGAGCAGCCTGAATAGCAATGGCTCTTACAGAATGAGACAAAACGAGCAGTATTAAGGGCTTTGTCATAAAACCAAATTGCAAGTCATGTAAAAATGAAGCATGTCCATGTCATCCCAGAAACAAAGGAGAAAGTCTTGAAGTCTGAGTGACTGTAAAATTAAAAAGGAAAGTTACTTTGTTTTGGATTGCCTTATCAGGAGGAAACAGAGGAAAATCTTCTCTATGGTTTAGATTGGAAAGAGCTTTATGAGATCTTCTACTTCCAACCCCACTGCCATGGGCAGGGACACCTCTCACCTAGACCAGGCTGCCCAAAGACACATCTAACCTGATCTTGAATACTTTCTGTAATGGAACATCCACAACCTCCCTAGGAAACCTGTTCCAGTGCCTTATCAACCTCAGAGTGAGGAATTTCTTCCTAAAACCTAATCTAAATCTACCCCATTCCATTTCAAACCACAACAGCACCTGACTCTGGAAGAAGTGTATAGGCTTTCTGATTGTGAAATTATCAGCATCTCTGCCCATCCTGATAACCAAGCTCAGTTTCCACTGATTACATAACTTTTGTTGAGATAAAATGTATTGAAATAATGTATAAATTTCTACATTTCCTCATGAACCTGAACTTGATCAAATAGGTTTTGTTTTCCTCAATTTCTTTTCTTAGTATCCTAAGCAGTGTCCTGATTCTGTTTGGAAGTCACTGAAGTCTTTGACAGAGCTTAGGTAAAAGATGAGCATAGGTGATACCTGCACAGATGTGAATTCCCTTCATTGGTGTAGATCTATACTGTCAATGCTCGTTGGCATTTAGAATCGTAGAACAGTTTTGGCTGGAAGAAACCTTCAAGATCATCAAATCCAGCCTAGCCCTATCAGCACCACTAAACCATGTTCCCTAGTGCAACATATACCAATTTCTTAAACACCTCCGGGGATGGTGACTCAGATACATCCCTGCGCAGACTATTCCAATGCCTGACAACCCTTTCAGGAAAGAAATTCCACCTAACATCCAACCTGAACCTCCCCTTGTGCAGCTTAAAGCCGTTTCCCTTCATCATATCACTTGCAGCTAGGGAGAACAGACCAAACCCCACCTCTCTACAATCACCTTCCAAGTAGTTCCAGAGAGCAATAAGGTCTCTGCTCAATCTCCTCCAGGCTAACAAGAGCTACATGAACCCCAAGCATCTATAGAGGTGCAATGATCAGTGTTTATTGAGGTTGGCCTGTTAATGGGGAACAATAATTCTATATTGGCTTTTGCTTCTTTCTCCAGAAAGGAAAAAGTGTCTTTGGAGAAATTTGAATGAGAACAGAAAGGGGAAAAAAACCCAACAGAACCTTGAAAAATTTATGTTTAAAAAAAAGCCCAAACCCAAACCTCTGTGATAATAGTTTTTCCTGGTTTTGCCAGTACTTGTGGCTTAGTGCACTAGGCTCAAAACCAGACACAATTGTCTTCACAGATCTACTCGGTTTTGTCCTGTGACTGAAGTTCAATATGCAGACTCTTGTTTTTAACCCAGCATAGAGTTAAGTGTGTAATGACACAGAGGTGTAACACAGGCAAACCGTTTTTATTCAACTGGATCATCCGCTAGTAACCGTATTGGGTTAAGAACTGCAGGAATTTGTCAAATAAACTCCAACAGTTTTGCATCTCCACTTTTTCTTTATGGAGGTTTCAACTCTTTTGTGGTATTAGGGAGACCTCTTAGCCTAAGCACTTTTCATAGTATTATGGTCTCAGGGGCAATGGGTGTGAGCTGGAACATAGGAGGTTCCATATCAATATGAGAAGGAACTTCTTCCCAGTGAGGGTGAC
>JAOXOE010027244.1:0-18950 GCA_028565055.1 Phoeniculus purpureus
CAGGGGGGTTGGACTCGATGATCTCTTGGGTCCCTTCCAACCCCTAACATCCTATGATCCTATGATCCTATGATCTGGTTCATGCAGGTCATGAGGAATCACATAGATCAGTAAGGGAATGTGATGCAAGGTGATATTAGGTGTTAATAAGCCACAGCTGGAATGCAGCGGCCCATAAAGTCAAATGTAGAGCTGAATATTCTTCCAAGAGAGAAGACAGCATCAGGGCATGAAGAATGCAACACTAGGCACCTTCTGCTTTCCAGAAGTAAGCACTAAATACGTAAAAAAGGTCACATTTGAGAACAGTGGATTTGTGTGAAAGCACGGGAAGAAGACTAAGCTTGAAGAAGATACTGAAGCCATTCATCAGCATCATAGAATCATATGGCTGGAAGTGAGCACCAAAAGTCCAACCCTCAACAATCAGCAGGGACATCTCCAACTAGAACAGATTGCTCAGAGTCCCATCCAACCTCACAATGAATGACTCCAAGGATGAGGCCTCCATCACCTCTCTGCGCAGCCTGTTCCAGGGATCCCCTACTCTCAGATTCAAGAACTTTTTCGTGTCCATCTTAAGTCTACCCTTTTGCAGCTTAAAACCATGACCCCTCAATCCCATTGTTGCCTGCCCTATTGAGTAGTTCTTCTCCAGCCTTCTGGCAGTCCCTTTCAAGTAGGGAAAAGTTGCTACAGGTCTCATCAGAGCCTTCTCTTCAGGCTGAACAACCCCAACTCTCTCAGCCTGGTCCCTATAGCAGATGGGCTCCATTTTGGACTCACTCCAACAGCTCCTCATCCTTCTTGTGTTGAGGGCTCCAGAACTAGATGCAGGACTCCAGGTGAGGTGTCACCAGGGCAGAGTAGAGTACAACATTTCTGGTTCTACTTACTCTGGCCCCAACTCAGCTGCTACAGTGGCACATTCACACAAATCCCGATCTGTGCAGCATTGTAGTGACTACCCTGTTAGTGCCTTGAACTGTTGAAGCAGCACAAACCTAGGAACTTTTTCAAGTATTATTCAAGCCTGTTACTTCATCCAGAAGTTGTGCTGCACATTTCAGCACATTTCCAGGGCCCGGTCCCACCTACCTACCTGCTCTTTCTACCTAAAGTTCTCCTGTGCTTTTAGATGCCAAAGGACCTGGTTTGAGCTGTCACAAAAGCCAATACTTGGGGCAGCCACCTTCTGCATGAAGCTGACAGCAGGCTATCACAGAGCTGCAATAGAATGGTCAGCTCTGCATCATCAAATCCTTTCCAGAATCGGAACTCTGCATTTTTCCCTCCATCCTGGTCACTTGTGCCTGCACAGAATCAAAGAACATTAGGGACTGGAAGGGACCTCGAAAGATCATCTAGTCCTATCCTCCCGCCACAGCCCGATCACTTAGATCCAGTGGCAAAACCAACCCATCCTATCTGCTATTGATAACCAAGGGCAAATCCTGTGAGGAACACAAGTACTCATCACATCTTAATGACAATTCCAAAAATAAAAGTCAGAGCGATTTATTTTCCCACTCTCTAAGGTCTTCCAGTGAATTATCGATACTTGCTGATCTCCTTCCATTAGTATATTTCTTTCTTACAGCCTGAGTGATTGTGTTGAAGTGCCTAGTAACTCTAATCATGTACATCTCCTGGGGCTGAGAAGACTTTCAGTTTTAGAAGAGATTTGTTTCAAATGAAGCCTCATGCATTCTAATGAAAGGGTTGGGGGCTCAGGGAAGTAAGAAAAATAAGTTCTCAGTGATCATATTTGTGACATCCAGAAATTTAAGCCATTTAAGATTTGACAGATTAATAACTCAGGCCTGTACCTTCTGAAAATCACTACCATTAATAACCCGCTACGAAAATTTACCATAAAACTGAGTGGGTTTGAGCCTTCCCATTCGCAAAATATGTACTACTAGGAAAAAAGTATTAGAAGACTCCAGCCTTTGGCAACCTTAAAGTCAGACTCACTGTCAGCAAAAGTTATTAAAACTATTGAGCCATAATACTTAAGATTTCTTTCCTAAGTACTGCAGCAGCAGTTCAGTCTCATTCTAGAAGACCATCTAAGCCGAGCACTTTGTGAAAGATCTACGTAAGCTCAAGGGGCATGAACAGTGCAGCCCATGCTAGGGAGAACAGAAGGACAAGAACTGGAAGCAGATGCACGAAGCGGAGGACATGTAGCTGATGCAGTGATAATCACACAGAATCACAGAACATTAGGGATTGGAAGGGACCTCAAAAGATCGTCTAGTCCAATCGCCCTGCCACAGCAGGATCACCTAGACAGGAATATGTCCAGGCGGGATTTAAACATCTACAGAGAAGGAGACTCTACAATCCCCCTGGGCAGCCTGTCCAGTGCTTCGTCACTTTCACTGTGAAGAAGTTCCTTCTCATATTTATGAGGAACCTCTTATGTTCCAGCTTACACCCATTGCCCCTTGTGCTATCATTACATAACACTGAGAAGAACCTGGCTCCATCCTCCTGACACCCACCCTTCACACATTTATAAATATTAATGAAGTCACCCCTCAGTCTCCTTTTCTCCAAGCTAAAGAGACCCAGATCCCTCAGCCTTTCCTTATAAGGGAGATGTTCCACTCCATCATCTTTGTGGCTCTGTGCTGGACTCTCTCCAGCAACTCCATGTCCCTCCAGAACTGAGGGGCCCAGAACTGGACACAGTACTCCAGATTCAAAAGCAGATTGTGTCCACAGGATTTATTAGAATTTTATTCTACTCTCTCTAAACCAAGCTGGAAAGAAAGGATTCCAAATACTTGTAAAGTTTGCACAGATTCCAAGCTCCACATGGTAATTCACAGAAATTATAGTTTCATAGAATACCAGCTTGGAAGGGACCTCAAGGATCATCTAGTCCAACCTTAGTATCCAAAGAGGAAAGAAAGTGGCCACTGTCCACGCAGAGAGAGTCCCCTCTCATGACCACATATCCGGTTAGTAACAGTCACAGCTCAAAACTGCTGCCATGAACACACCCTCATGGAAAAGCAGTAGGCAAAGGTGGTACCAGCTATATCTGCTGGTACACATTGGATTAGTCCTCAGAAAAAAAGTGTTAAAGAATGAAGTAAGAATTTATTAACTAGACTTGGCAGCTTGTCCACTCTTTCTGCTGCACCCAGCAGCACTCATCAGATTATAGACAGGTTCTGGCCTTTTATCAGCAAAACAGAAGCAGATCAGAAGATTCATCTCTCACCCTGAAAAGATTGCACTTGCTGAAACGTCACGGAAGTGTCAAAGGAAGCAAAATAATTCCCTTTGCAATAAGCACAAGCCAGATCATCTTTGCTACAAATGTCAAGATTCAGTCTGAGATTCCTGAACTCCTGTCTGTTCCTCCCTCTTCTTCTGCCACGTTTGTTCAGCAGCACAAAGATGTTTGCTGGTGTAGGCAGAGAAGGGGTGGCCAGAGGTCTCCACATCAGCCACTGAAGATAAAAGGAGTTTATATTAGTGCTTTGATGGAGCAGGTCTGCCAAAGAAACTCTATTTCCCATCCTAAAAGCATCTGGTTCCCTGGATGTATAAGTGCAAATTATCCAACTGTCTTTGCTTATCCAGGGGAGATGCTGCTACTTACAACATGCAAAGTTTGACAGGTGTCCACCCTCTCATCTGCTAAACTGCAGGGTCTGTTAGACCTGCAAACACGTCCTACCTCTACAGGCTCAGTGAGCCACTGAGAACTGCAGCTCAGCACACTTTTCTTAGCAGGGATCTACCTTAAGCTTTTCCAAATACACTTGACTCTGAATCCAAACCCCAAAAGTGAAGCTGAGAACATTAAACTGCTTGACCCCAGATTAAAACCCCAAGGAAGTGGGAGTCACTAACAAATTTGCTTGCTATCAGAAAGCTCTGGTCTTCTGGACGTGAATGTTTTTTGTTTAGTTCTCCCCACTTAGATATTCACTACCTGAAAGAGTCACAGAACATTAGGGATTGGAAGGGACCTTGAAAGATCATCTAGTCCAATCGCCCTGCCACAACAGGATCACATAGACCAAGTCGCATCAGGTGGGTTTTAAACGTCTCCAGAGGAGACTCCACAACACCCCTGAGCAGCCCCTTCCAGTGCTCTGTCACCTTCACTGTGAAGAAGTCTCTTCTCATATTGATGTGGAACCTCCTATGTTCCAGCTCACACCCATTGCCCCTCGTCCTATCACTAGATGACATTGAGAAGAGCCTGGCTCCATCCTCCTAACACCCACCTTTCAAATATTTATAGACATTAATGAGGTCACCCCTCAGTCTCCTCCAAGCTCAAGCAGCTTTTGAGACTATGATTATCCTAAATCACACACTAAAGTTAACCCCCTTCTGGTCTTTTTCCTTCGTGTCACCTGTCTGCAGGGAACTAGCTGCTAGCTGAAGCTCTCACAAGTTTCTTTTCTTCTTGCAGGAAACAAAATCAACCAAAAAAATTGATTAAAAAAAACCCCAAGTAAAAAAAGCCCCCCAGCAAAATGTTGCACAAGATCTGCTACCAGCTAGGACCTGTATATAGAATTAAGAGTAGGTTTGAGTTACTGCCGCATTTTTAGTACAGCTGAAGTCAGTTTAGCTCTGTGCATCCACTCAATGCACTTTTCACCAACCTCTGTGCTGAGGCAGATGTTTTAGACGTTATTGCCATCCAGAGGAAGATGCCCTAAGAACACACCTCTCTACTTCGTGTGTTCCCCCAGTAATAGAGAGCAAGGGGCTGTTGCACTTCAGCTGTTGCAAAACAAAACATCTGGTTCAACATAAAAGTAATTAACTGGAGCTGATTGAATCTACGAGCCGTAGGTTAAGTGCACAGGTTAATGTACTCGTGTTATTTCCATGACAGCCCTGTAGCACACCCTCCACTCGCCAAGGCACAAATACATCTACCCAGAGCATCTCAGTCTATCGGAGCTGTCTGAGCTACAAAACTCTCATCCATCTCCAGACACTAGATCACTGGAAACAAAATGTTCCCCTTCATTTGACCTTTACTTGTAGAAATATACTAAACACAAAAACCACGAGCATTTGCTTTCATGGATTTCGGAATATGTTCAACCTGAAAGCAACAGAACACAGGTTTCATGAGCTGTCAGATACTCCACTGACTGCTGTTCTGGGTTCCAAAACACACAGGGCTCATACAACATGCAAAACAGAGCTACGGTTTCATGCTCAGAATAGAGAACACCACAGAGAGAATTCAAGTGTTTACCAGCAGGTTCCCCAAGAGTGATTTGTTTGTTTGTGCATTTGCTATGTAAACTAGTAACAGTGTGTCTTTCACACCCTCTCTTGTTAATAATTAAATACATATTAATAATAAATATTATTAATATTATTTAATATCCATAGTTATAACTGCATAAAAGCTGACACATGTACGTACATTTGCTACGACTACTGCAAAGGAAATTGTAGAGAGGCAGGGGTCAGTCTGTTCTCTCTAGTGGCCAGTGATAGGACAAGGAGAAATGGCCTGAAGCTGTGCCAGAGGAGGTTCAGGTTGGATGTCAGGAGGAATTTCTTTCTTGAAAGGCGTTGGAACAGCCTGCTCAACACCTGGAGGTGTTGAAGAGAAGGGTAGCTGTTGCACTGGGGGACAGGGTTTAGTAGTGCTGATAGGGCTGGGAAAAGTTGATGAATTTAAAGGTCTCTTCCAGCCAAAACTGTTCTAAGATTCAATTATGAGTATTATAAGCACACACCTACTACCTACCCAGTAATTAAGGCTTCTCTTCTACACATTTACATACAGACTTAAATGCAGAGGTGATTTTATGGACTTCTAGCCAGCCAGACTACTCCCACATATAAACACACATTTCGTTTACTACATACCTTGGCATTAAGAGTATGCTGTACGTGGTACAAGCAGACTTCGAGACTTTACACATCACCTTGTCAAAGGAAGGTAGCAAAGGGCATGGAAATAGTCTACCTGCAACTTGTTTTTACTTGCATAATAAACACCAGTCCTGGAACAGAGTCCAGTGACACTGTGCAACTTGGTCTAGGTGATCCTCCTGTGGCAGGGGGATTGGAGAGGATGATCTTTCAAGGTCCCTTCCAATCCCTAATGATTCTATGACACGTATTCTGCCTTCCTGGGAGTCCACATTTAACTTTACAGGTGCACCAACAAATGTGAGAGGTGGTGAACTGCCTCTGTCAACAGTAACACCAAAGCTTCCACAGCATTCCCACCATCTGCTAACATGCTAACTGGACAGCACACTAAAAAGAACGATTTTATCACAAGGTTTGACCAGTAGGTTCACAGTAGATTCAGGAATTTACCGTTTTCATTCCATCTTCAGTTGGGGTCCCATCAGACTTATCCAAGTCTCCTACTATCATGTTACTCATGACTCACATTCTGAGCTATTCATTTGCTTCCACAATAGGACCGAGGGGTTTATTCAGGTTATTTTAGTAAACTGACAATAACTTTTCATGTCTTTCCAATGAGGTACTGGTTGTACTGGCAGGCAGAGAGCTTCTATTTCTTACTTTGGATCTACTGCCTGTGGTCTCCACTCTGCAGTGTAAGGTTTTATTCAGCAGTCTGCCGGTCTACAGAAGATGTTCCTAGCAAGGGATGCACAGTGTAGGAGAAAACAAGAAGTGTGGCACCCTTTTCTTCTAAAAAAAAAAAAAAAAAAGAAATCTACAGGTAATTTTCTATCTTTCTTCTCATGGAAAGCAGCAGTGTTTTGAACAGTAGAAAATGTCAAATCATTCTAGAAGTCCATGCTTAGCCATGCTTAGTGCAGCTTGGATTTGCAGTGCATGCTTCATTCTGGAACCATGAGTACCTGGAGTTCCTTGGGATGCTGAAACAAAGTCCCCTCCTACAAGGGGACTAGAAGCCAATCTTTAAGGATCTTAAACCTTGTGCCTTCAGATGTTCATTTTTTTCCAGCCTGCTGACTTATTCCAAGTTCCTTAATTGTGTGGTGTTTGTTAGTCCACTTTGGAGACCTGTAAGTCTTCTCCCCCTCTACCCTGCACTAGTGAGACCACATCTGGAGTATTGTGTCCAGTTCTGGGCCCCTCAGTTCAAGAAGGATGCAGAGCTGCTGGAGGGTGTCCAGCATAGAGCAACAAAGATGATGAAGGAAGTAGAACACCTACCTTATGACAAAAGGCTGAGGGAGCTGGGTCTCTGGAGGATGAAGCCAGGCTCCGCTCACTGTCATCTAATAATAGGACAAGGGGCAGTGGGTGCAAGCTGGAACATAGGGAGGTTCCACATCAATATGAGAAGGAACTTCTTCCCAGGGAGGGTACAGAGCATTGGAACAGGCTGCCCAGGGGGGTTGCGGAGTCTCCTTCTCTGGAGACATTTAAAACTCTCCTAAGCGACTTGGTCTAGATGATCCTGCTGTGGTAGGGAGACTGGACTAGATGATCTTTTGAAGTCTCTTCCTCTTCTAATCCCTAATGATTCTATGATCAGTATATCTGTGTATCTTCATTCTACATAATATTTCATATGACAGAGGCACATAAAAAGTCCAGTTTCTTCAAAAAACTTAATGAGCATGTTTGAGGTATGCAGGCACTTGGTTTAGCCCAGGGGAGGCTGTGGAGATCTTCCAATATTTTTTACGATGAGCAGGGACTGCTATTGCTACTACATCCCCTCCTCCTCTTTCAGACCATTCTCTACAGTCAACACTATTTTTCTTGGTCATATTGATCGCTTTCTGCATGGTTTGGGTAGGACTATAAATAGAACAAACAGTTGAAGAACTTTAGCTCTCTCTCATCTAATCATTATAATTGGTCCCAGTATTTAAATTTTTCATAAAGAAAAAAGCCTGTTCTCTCATTCAAAACTGTACTTACCATTAAGTTTACCGTTAACTTAATTTGTAAAGACAAGCCTCAGATGAAATCAGAAATCCTGAATTATTCATTATGAGGTCCACTAATTTAACAGTATTATTTCTTATGTGAGACTACAGTGTGTCAGGCTAGAAGTTGGTTTTGGCTTTTTCCTCTGGCAAGGGAATAAACGCTTCAAAACAGTCCCTGGAGAACAAAATGGAGCTGTCACATTGAAGATAAGGCATTTAATCTCTTTGTTACTTTACAGCAACTTTAATAAGCTTTATTGTACAGCAACCCTGCAAAAAAATTCATTTACTAAGTAAGCAGCATGACGGTCTGTATGCTGCTACCCACTTAACAATTAGATTGGAGCTTTCAAAACAGTTGAAAGCAGCAGCACACTCCTTTCAGAAAAGCTGGCAAATGCAGCAAGCGCATCAGTCATTCCTCAAAGCAAAGATGACGGTTATGGTTATGTTCTAATCTTCACTGATTTAGCTGAATTAGAATTCACATTACGGATGATTTCTAGCCACCTATTGTTAGCTTTGCTCTCCTCCAGACCTATTATGCAGGTAGTTCACCTTAATCTATTTTAATGCCTATACTGAAAGGTTCTGTTACTTACACAAAACGCTTAAAAATCATAGAATCATTAAGGATCAGAAGCGACCTCGAAAGATCCTTCTTTCCTCTTCTCCAAGCTAAAGAGACCTGGCTCCCTCAGTCTTTTCTCATCAAGGAGGTGTTCTACTCCTTTCATCACCTTCATGGCTCTGCACTGGACTCTCTCCAGCAGCTCCGTTTCCTTGAACTGAGGGGCCCAGTACTGGATACAATACTCCAGATGCGGTCTCAACAGGGCAGAGTACAGGGGGAGAAGTTGAATGCTTCATAAAAATCACAGAATGATTTAAGTTGGAAGGGACCTTAGAGACTGTCTAGTTCAAACCTCCTACCACGGGCAAGCACACCTCTTACCAGACCAGGTTGCCCTAAGCCCTGTCCAACGTGGCCTTGAACACTTCCACCCTTCTGTACTAAGTGTGATGCCATAAAGGCAAATGCTCTCCATTTGTCTATTACAAGCATTCAGATCCGTCTATTGCAAGCATTCAGATCCGCAGCATCACACACTTCACTGTTAAAAGCACAAATAACACTTCGAGCAATCCAAACAACAACTCTACAATACACATTCAAGCCTAGGCAATACTAGTGCTCTGGTACTCATATAACTTGCCACCTTCTGCCCATCACAAAAGTATTGTGGTTTTGGCCAATGGTTATTTCACAGAGCCTATAAACCTGATTGAGTAACCGCTACAGAACATTTTCTGAATTAGAAGCACAGTGTGGCTACCACAGGAGCATAATGAAGCCAAAGCAGCACACTCCTGCATTGAAGAGTGCTAGGTTACACTGACTTTTCTGGATTTTGGTGCTGCAAACTGCTGAAATGCTCCATTCTCATTTAAGCAGGGCAGAAAAAAAAAATCTATCTCTGGAGCTACAGTATCAGAGTAATCAGAGTAATTCAGGAGTGTATGAACAGCAGCCTACTTGATACTAGAGATGATTATAGGAGGTTCCATGTAAATATCAGAAGGAACTTCATAGTGAGGGTGATAGAGCACTGTAACAGGCTGCCATGGGGGGTTGTGGAGTCTCCTCTGGAGACATTTAAAACCCACCTGGATATGTTCCTGTGAGAGTTGGTCTAGGTGATCGTGCTCTGGCAGGGGGATTGGACTAGATCTTTTGAGGTCTCTTCCAATCCATAGTCTTCTGTGATTATCTGGTATAAAATGTGTAAGAGAAGAATGATCAGACAAGATGGAGCCAGTTGTTGTCATGGCCATGTATCTCAGACCCCTGCATCATGCCAGTATCGGCTCTATCAGTAGTTGATCAACAATCAACAATTACCAAATAGAATTAATGAGGGAAATTACATGGATGCAATCTCCTATAACACCACAATATGATAAATAATACAGGACTATTTTTCTAGCTCAGAGTAAGGAAACCATGAAGTTAACTGCAAACAGCTCGACGTGGTCACAAACTGATTTTGTTAATGAACCCTTCAGAGAGTGCACAGTGCTCCTCTCGGGAAAAGACTGCTCAGGACGATGAGGCTTGCGTTGTTCCCCTGAGGCTGAGCGAACAGGGGTTTTCATAAGCACTGGGAAAGATGCAACTTTAGAATTGAGACACCTCAAAATGCCTCATGGCTTAATCTCCACCTATAGGTCCCCAATTAAAGACAGATGTTAAGCATATGCTTCAGTCTATTTCAATTTAGGAAGCCAGTGAAGCGTGTGCTCACGGCTTACACTCTGCGCAGGGACCACTGTGGAATTGGGGAATTCAGTAATAAGTAATGCTTAACTCTTAAGTAGCGGCTTAGATTAGTCATCAGAAGGTGTATAACATAGGAAATTGCTATCATTAGCCTCATTTTAACAGATGAAATAGCTGGGATGCAGAAGTGAGTGATTTGAATCCAGATGTACAAAAGGCCAATAAAAAGTATTTTAAAAGCTCTAGGGAAAAGAGTCTCTACTACCCAATTCCCAGTTCAGATTTGGTCTCTCCAGATAACTAATGCAACTACCAACCCCAACTGCTGTATCTAGGAGGGGAAAAAAAAATAAAAATCAGCCCTGTCTCAATATAACTATATAACCCTAAAATGGTATATTCAATGTAACTATAACCCTGAGATAGTACACTCAGAGTAAGAAGGTAACAACCACAGAATCACAAACAGGGATTGGAAGAGACCTCGAAGGATTATCTAGTCCAATCTCCCCACCAGAGCAGGATCACCTAGACCAAGTTGCACAGGAACATACCCAGGCAGGTTTAGGTTTTAAACCTCTCTAGAGAGGGAGACTCCACAACCCCCCTGGGCAGCCTGTTCCAGTGCTCTGTCACCCTCACCACAAGAAGTTCCTTCTCATATTTACGTGGAGCCTCCCACGTTCACACCCACTGCCCCTTGTCCTATCACTAGATGAGGCAGTACACTCAGAGTAAGGTAACAAGTACCAGACCTTCATGTAGTCTGTAACAAGAACATAGTGCCAGGATGGGGAATTGTGGTGCTAGATGCACACAGTGAACAGATGCAGTCACTGATTACACTCTCCAGGGAATTAGAACCTGGACCTGTCAAGAAGTTGGTGGTCCCTATCCACTTTATATACCTTCCTCTGTTAAAGTCTTGAACAGTTTCTGAATAACCTATGTATGTACTTCTCAAGCTCAAAACAATTTCCCAGAGAACAATAAACGAGATATTTACAAAGCATTTTTGACAAAGTACTTTTCCCAGACTTTCCTCTGGTTTTATGGAATTCTTACTCTAATTTAAAAGAAAAATCTAAACCCCCAAAAAGACCCCATGCAGACTTACTTGAAATATTAAAGATGCACAAATGAGACTGCAGTCATATGCAGTTATTCCCAGTCACACTGAATTATCATCAGTACCTTCTGAAAAGCGGCCACAACGGATAACTCGCTCATTTCAGCCTTCCTCAATGGCGCATGGACATTCTGACACTGCTCCTTATGTGCTATTTCCATTGCCTTGCCTTCAGGTCCAAACCAACCCTTGAACAAGCTCAATGAGATAATCCCCCATTCTGGCACTGCGCACCAAACACACATCTGCTACTGCATCCCCAGCCTTCCCTCATCGCCTGATGAGCTGCCTCTGCTGTTTGACTAACACAGATTTTATCCAGCATCCGAAGAGATCGGCACAGGGCTCTCAATAATGAGTAAAACAGGTTAAATACTACAGTTGATCACTATACCCATCAATGGAAATCATTCAGACATTCACTTCTTCACAGGTACAAGGGGCAACAGGTGTGAGCTGGAACACAGGAGGTTCCACATCAATATGAGAAGAAACTTCTTCCCACTGAGGGTGACAGAGCACTGGAAGGGGCTGCCCAGGGAGGTTGTGGAGTCTTCTCTGGAGACATTTAAAACCCACCTGGACATGTTCCTGTGTGACTGGATCTAGGGGATCCTGCTGTGGTGGGGGCATTTGGCTAGATGATCTTTCTAAGTCACTTCCAATCCCTAATGTTCTGTGATTCGTGATTCCTGATCTTCTTCAAGTATTGGAACAGGCTGCCCAGGGAGGGGGGAGTCACTGTCCCTGGAGGGGTTGATGTAGCACTGGGGAACCAGGTTTAATGGGCAGGGTAGGTTTGGGTTGACAGTTGGACTTGATCATCTTGTTGGTTTCTTCCTACCTTAATGATTCTATGATTCTTTAGAAAATATTTCTTCACCGAAAGGGTTATAAACCGTTGGAACAGGCTGTACAGGCAGGTGATGGAGTCCCCATCCCTGAAGGACCTGGTGCTTAGGGACATGGTTTAGGGATGACCTGACAGTGCTGGGTAGAAGTTTGGACTTGATGATTTCTAAGATCTCTTCCATCCAAAAAGATTTTGAGTTCAGTGTGCTAGTCATTTTGTTTTATTCCTGGGGAGTGGGGACTCAACTTTCTTTCACTTTGAAACCCAAATAAATTACACATGTCTTAAATATTTCGTCCCTCACGCATGCACCCTCCTTCACTCTTGGCTTTGCTCTTCAATACGGTTCGCACAAAATCACCTCTTGCGTCTGCATCTCCCCTGTGATGGACCTTTTCCATCCTGACTCTTCTGCCCATGACTCTGTCCTGCCTTCCTCGGCCTCTGAAATGCTTCAGCAGCCAGTCTGTGACTGCCCCTGTTCCTGGCCTTTAACTTGTGATTGGTGCTATTCAGCATCCTCCTTACCTCCCTCACATCTGGCCTGTACCATGATCCTTCTCCTCTCATTTCTCCAGCTCCATCACAACTCTTACCTCCTTTATGCAGATTCAGGAGAATGGACTGAAAAAAACCCAAATGGCAATAAAATGATCTGAAAAATTCTGTGTACAACATTCTATAGATTAATGGTCACTTCTGCAGGTGTTTTATGCCTCTTCTCCTCCTGCTCTTCATCCTCTGCTCCCTGACAGGGTTCTCTTACCCTTTCAGTTGTTCAGTTGTCTTGTCTCAAGATGAGTTTGGCACCCAAACTCTAAGAAGTTTGGGGGCAGCAGGTTTCTTGGATGTGCCAAAGCGAAAAGTGATTGAAATTGTTGCTTTGCTGCCTAAAGAAGTCGTTTTAATACTGTTTCTCATGCTCCTGGTAACCATGACTTCTCTCACACAGAACACAGAGCTTCATCAGTTCTTGTATTTTCTCCTATTTAATACCTTGAATTCTCCTAGGTGTGACGGGCACACGATGAAGTGACACCATTTATTTCAACAAAGAGCATTTTTTATTGAAATATGCTTGAATCAGTGAAAATCTACTTAAAATCAGTGTTTTTTTCAAAGGACAATTTTCCTTTCCTGCATGAAAACCTGTTGTGTGACCATGTGAAAGCAAATGCGTTTCTGCAGAGTGCCTGTTTGGTTCCTCTCAGTGGCTCTTTTTGATGAGTTGTGCTGAGCTTTGGGATGAAATATTCAGTAACTAATGGATCTGTGGCTTGATTTCCACAGTAAACCGCAGGAAGTGAGCACCTCAATCACCAGGGCTTTGCCCCTGAAGGGAGGTGGTTAGTAGATCAAGAGAAGTTTTCCTCCCCCTCTCCTCTGCCCTGCTGAAACCACATCTGGAATATTGTGTCTAGTTCTGGGTCCCTCAGATCCAGAAGGACACAGAACTGCTGGGAGGGAGTCCAGCACAGAGCCACAAAGATGATGGAGTAGAACACCTCCCTGATGAGGACAGGCTGAGGGAGCTGGGCCTCTATCTTGGAAAAAAGGAGACTGAGGGCTGACTCCATTAATATTTATAAATGTGTGAAGGGTGGGTGTCAGAAGGATGGAGCCAGGCTCTGCTCAGTGGCATCCAATGATAGGACAAGGGGCAACATTTGTCAGCTGGAACATAAGTGGTTCCACATAAATATGAGAAGGAACTTCTTTATGATGAGGGTGACAGAGCACTGGAGTGGGCTGCCCAGAGGTGTTGTGGAGTCTCCTTCTCTAGAGAGGTTTAAAATCCACCTGGACTTGTTCCTGTGTGACTTGATCTAGGTGATCCTGCTATGGGGCAGGGGAATTGGACTGGATGATCTTTCGAGGTCCCTTCCAACCCCTAATGTTCTGTAATTCTGTGACTTGAAACCCCCTCTGCTACTGGAAAACCAGCACCGGTGTGCTCCCCAGGGACAACTTCCTAAATCTTCTGGTTCCTTTTGCAGTTGTTACCCTCAGACTGTGTGAGGATCTTTACGTGGCAAACCTCCATGCATTCCTGTTTCACCGTGCATTTATTGTTCATAAAAGGGGGTAAAAACAAAATGCAGACGATCTTGTGAGGTTGTGATAAAGATAAATCTGAAGGATAGGTTTAGCATCTCCTTCTCCCCCATTGATGTTAAGGTGGTTTGCAGTGATGAACCCAATTCTGGCTGCTCTCTGCTGGTGTTTTGCATCCAGCACACCTGATAATGTTAGAGATTAGGTAGAAGGCAGGTGTGTTCCTATAATTCAGTGAGAAGAAATGTGATACTGGGCCAGAACATGGCAAAGGCATCTTCAGCACAAGCAATACTTGGCAAACAGATTGGAAATAAAATTCATTTCATTTCTCTAGTCCTAGAGTCACAGAATCAAAGAATTCATGGACAGGTATCTGGATAGACCTAGCAATGCAGGAAAGGGTCCTCAGACCTTGGAACAGGCTTCCCAGGGAATTGGTTGAATCACCATCCCTGGATGTGTTTCAAAGTCTTTGAGATCTGGAGCTCAGAGACAGAGTTTAGTGCTTGCCTTGAGCCAGTTGTGTTAGTGGCTTTGGTGATCTTAAAGGTCTTTTGCAACCTAAACAATTCTATGATTCTATGATGTTATGCTAGCACTTGTTTTTGGCATGGAGGTGTCACAGACAGAAGGGATGTTGACTTCTGAAGTTACTGTGTCCTTGCACTTGCCGGAAATTTGTCTTTTGAGATAGTTTAAAAATATCTTTGAAATCTTAATGTTCCAGATCTATTCATTAAACTGGTACTTGTAACCTTGCTGCCTGTAAGGTTTGTGCAAGGTGGTGGAGCTGTTGCTCCGCCTGCAGCCCCAAAGAGTCCTTTGGAGGATCTGGGCAGTCTTGATTTTTGTGTTGTGGTACTTTTGGGGAACCTCCATGGGAACATTGGTGGGGGACTGGATGATCTTTTGAGGTCCCTTCCAACCCCTCATGTTCGTTGATTCTGTAATTCTGCAGAAGGCATCTGACAATCCCTAATGATTCTATGATTCTAAGTTCATGGCAACTGCACTGAGAGTATCAGGCTTGTTTGTGCTAGCATGCACAAAGAAATATGTTACTGCAGATTCTGTTCTAGAAAGAAAGGACAACACGTAGAATCATGGAATGTTTTGGGTTGAAACCAAAGGGCATCCAGCCCAACCTCCCTACAACAAGCAGGGCCATCATTCCCCAGACCACATTGCCCAAAGCCTCATCCAGCCTGACGTGCAATAGCTCCAGGGATGGGACCTCCACCATCTTTCTGGGCAGCCTGTTTCAGGGATCTTCCACCCTCACACTCAAGAACTCTTTCCTCCTGTCCAGCCTCAGTCTGCCCTTTTCCAGCTTCAAACCATGACCTCTAGTTCTATCATTCCCTGCTCTAGTGAACAAGGCCTTCTGCCCCAGCCTTCTGCCAGGCCCCTTTCAGGGATTGGAAGGTTACTATAAAGTCCCTCTGAACCCTTCTTCTCTTCAGGTTGAAAAACTGCAAGTCTCTGAGCATGTCCCCATAGCAGAGATGCTCCAGCCCCTGAACATTTTGATGGCCTCATCTGGACCTGCTCCAACGGGTCCTCATCCTTCCTGTGCTGATGGCTCTACAGCTAGATGCAGAACTCCAGTTAAGGTCTCGCCATGGCAGAATAGGAGGGCAGAATCACTTCTCTAGACCTGCTGGTATGAAATTTACCAATGGTGGAAACAGTTTTTAAGCTGCTGTGAAGATCTGGTGGTCGATAAGAACATGACAAATGAAAGATTAAACTAGCTTAGTACCTCAATGATAGTAACATCTTGACCTTGTCTCGAATCAGCATGAACTAGAAGCATTTCTTATTGCATCTGATTGCTAAATGACCACCTAAAAATGCGCAGGGTAGATATTTATACCAGATTCCTTCTGCAGTCTTTGAAAGGTTATTATTTATTTGCATTGGCAGATCTAAAAAATCAAAATTACCTAAATGTGCTGTTAACCTGCTTTGATTGCAATGTGCTCTAAAAAAAAAAACCCACCCAGGAACCCAGTGACTGCTTCTGTAGCTGTTTTTCTTCCCCGCTTTGGAGAAGGCTGAAAGAGTAACGATGCTAAAATTAATAAACCAAGGAATCTTTGCTCTGGAGGGACCAAAAGAAACCTGTGTGCTCTCAAATTGATTAAAACGCATTCTGTTTGGCAGGGAATGAGTTGATGCCAAACGAGTGGTCTCAAACCCCTGCAGAAGATTTACTTCACATTTATTTGTTGATTTGTTTTTGTAGCTGAACAAAATCCCTGTGCAAATAAACACTAAACCCTAAGTCCAAACTAGCCAGGTCAACAGCAATGTTTACCCAGCCCAATTAAAAAAGAAAACCCAACACCCCACTAATACAAACAGTAATTATTGAACTTCTTACCAATTTTTTGTGAACTATTCCTGGTGTCTCTCAGTTTCCCACACTTATTCCATCATCTGAGACACACATTGCTGCAGCTCAGGGATGAAGAACTCCTCGTTTCAATTGCTGTGATGTTAAGTGCAATTTGAAATAAGCACAAAGTTTCGTAAACTGTAGAATTGCTGAAATTTCCTTGTTTTCCATGAACACCTGCTTTCCCTGCTCATTAGAAGCAAGCTTTGTGAATGCTAATTGGCATCCTTGTTCAGCCCCAGATCTCGATCCAGGAGCATGTGATGGATTTTGCTTCACTGCTGCATTTGCATTTTAAAATCCTACCTGACCGCAGGCAAGAAATAAATCGAAAGAGTGGGGATTCACGCAGAATCTCAGAATATTGGGGATTGAAAGGGACCTCGAAAGATCATCTAGTCCAATTCCACTGCCACAGCAGGATCACCTAGATGAAGTTGCACACAAACACATACAGGTGGGTTGTTAAATGTCTCCAGAGAAGGAGACTCCACAACACCCCTGGGCAGCCCGTTCCTGGGCTCTGTCACCCTCACCATGAAGAAGTTCCTTCTCATATTTATGTGGAACCACCAATGTTCCAGCTTACACCCATTGCGCCTTGTCCTATCATTGGATGTCATCAACCACCTTACCCGTACGGTGCCACTCGACCAGAACGCTCGCTACAACCCTTACGGTATTGAGAGCAAGTCTTGCGACTCTTGCTTCACCGCATGGCGCACCATCAAGAAACTCCGCCACTCGCGCACCTCCAGCCTGGCCAGCTCGATGAACAGCTCGTTCTCCGCCGGTACCGCCAAGCCTGGCATGCTCATCCCTCAGCAAGTCAAGAACGACCCCAGCATGTTCGTTGGCAGCATGGCTCGTTCTGAGGGTGGCATGGTCTGGAGCACTTTCTAGTCATTCGATGATCAGACCTTCGCTTGGTCTCCCACCTAACAACAACATCACAACAACATCACGCCCGACACGAACCACAGTACGCAGTCATACACAATTACCAACAACTGAACCGACCACAGTAGCTCTCGGAGGAGCAACAGGCGTTTTTATCATGCTTCCCTGCTTTGATCTCGAATTTCCTGCGACTTTAGCGAATTCGCTTCTACCTGGCTTGGTCTCTGCATCTCGTCCCTAAGTTGGCAACGACTTGAGGGACGAGAAGTAATACCGAGTCACTTCTTCCATCTTTTTACTTTTTGCACATTTTAGCGTTTGAGCGATTTCTTCCTCATTTTCTACTTCTTTTCTCTTTCGTCAAGAAAAACCATACCCCTGGCTACCACACTATAGAGGTTTTTCCGCGAGAGATCTTTTGATCATCTTTTCGACCCGTCTTTTGGGATCGGGATTTTTGTTTTTGCAATCGAATATGGGAAACGGCAATAGACTTTGGGGAGAAGAGGAGAGAGGAGAATGTATATTATTATCGTCGTTGCTTGCTACCTAGAGAACTCGAGCGGTCGACAATGGCCGAATACTATAGATGATCGAGAACGAAAAGAAAGTCACTTCGAAATTATACTCGTTCGCCTTGTGGTTTTCCGGCTTCTTCAACATGGCGTCCAAGCCGATGCCATGCAGGGAAACACTACTCATCAATTTCAACACCATCTCGGGTTACCATCATCAACAGCAGCAATAAGGATATATCGCAGAGTCTCGTGATACAGTCATATGACGAGAACCCCTAGGACTACATTGACAGTAACTTAGTAACAGCTGCACAACAACAACAACATTCAATCCACCCTTCCCACAAAAGTGGAACACCGAAGACGGAGATGAAGGGTCCAAGGACCCATCTTGACATATCATTAGTTAGAGATCAGCTATCTAATGATTGACAGGAACTCGGATACTTGCGTAAGACGAAGCAGAGGAGATAGGAAATCCAGCGGAGGTCCCATCTATTACGCAAGCAAGGATCGATCCCTACTGCCACTCATTCCTCCTTCCTCTTAGTCGTTGATAGCTAATAATCCCTCAATCCACGCCGTCGGTGAAGGTCGGTATACTCGGTAACATTAACACTCTCGCCCGGTAACGACACGGTCCAGGGGCCCTCAACACGACGGTGAGATTCGTTTGATCTGTGCGCCGAGAGGCTCGAGGAGGCTGGGTTGCTGGGTACTGGGTGCGCGTAACAATAATAACAACACGGCGGTGGCACGGTCAGTTCTTTCGAATCTCTCCCAGAAGCTCTCCAACAGCCCTGTTGCCTGTCAAAACGCACGTGTCGCAGATATCGCCGAAATCCACTTTCTCCAAGCGCCCGCCACCAGTCGGCCGGAACAAGAAGGGCCATAGAAGCGCCAGAAGAG
>JAOXOE010027245.1:0-18945 GCA_028565055.1 Phoeniculus purpureus
CAAGACCCGCCTGGATGAGTTCCTGTGTGACTTAGTCTAGGTGATCCTGCTGTTGCAGGCGGATTGGACTAGATGGTATTTTGAGGTCCCTTCCAATCCGTTATGATTCTATGTGCTGAAAAATGGGCCAGTAGCAAAGATCAGTCTGGTTGAGCAGGGAGCTTTTGTAAGAATTCACGAAAGAAAAAAAAAGTGTATCACCTTTGGAAAGAGGGGCAAATGAACCAGGAACTATGCAAGGGTTTTGTAAGGTCATGCAGAAAGAGAATTAGAGAAAAAGCTCATTTAGAACTTAATTTGGCCCACTTCATAAATACATTAATAACAAAAGAAGAGCCAGGGAAAAAATCCACTCCTTACATTCCTTATTGGATAAAGAGGGAAACATAGTGATTGAAGACAAAGAAAAGCCTGAGGTACTTAACACCTTCTTTGCTTCAGTCTTTAACAAAAAGCTTGGCCATCCTCAGGGTAACTGGGTTCCTGAGTTGGTAGACAGGAGAAAGATGCTGCAGAGAGATCTGGACAGGCTGGGTAAATGGGCAGAGACCAAAGGGATGAGGTTTAACAGGGCCAAGTGCAGGGTCCTACACTCTGGGCACTACAGACTTGGGGGCGTGAGTGGCTGGAGAGCAGCCTGGCAGAGAAGGACCTGGGAGTACTGGTTGACAACTGGCTGAACATGAGCCAGCAGTGTGCCCAGGTGGCACAAAAAGCCAATGGCATCCTGTCTTGCATCAGCAATAGTGTGGCTAGCAGGAATAGTAATGTAATTCTCTCCCTGTCCTGGGCACTGGTGAGGCCTCACCTTGAGTACTGGGAGCAGTTCCGGGCCCCTCACTTCAAGAAAGATATTGAGGTGCTGGAGCAGGTCCAGAGGAGAGCAACAAGTCTGGTAAAGGGACTGAAAGGAAAGTCTTATGAGGAGAGGCTGAGGGAGTTGGAGCTGTTTAGCCTGGAGAAGAGCAGATGCAGAGAGGACCTTATCACTCTCTAGAACTACCTGAAGGGAAGTTGTAGCCAAGTGGGGATCAGGCTCTTCTCCCAGGGAATTATGTGACAGGATGGAATGGCAGGGCCTGAAGATGTGCCAGAGGAGGGTTAGGTTGGATATTAGGAAGCACCTCCTCACAGAAAGGGTGATCAGACATCATCATGGACTGCCCAGTGAGGTGGTGGAGACTCCATCCCTGGAAGTGTTTAAAGAAAGAATGGATGTGGCACTTAGTGCCATGATCTAGCCGATTTGGTGATGCCAGGTCATAGGCTGGACTTGATGATCTTAGAGGTGTTTTCCAGCCTCAATAATTCTGGGATTCTGTGTGTGCTTGTCTGACCGCAGCATTAATCTTAGCTACCTTTTCTCCTAGATATATTTCTAAGACTAGGATGAATGTCCAGCACCATTTTCTGTCAGAGCTTTAGCTACGACAGTACTATTTAATCAAGAAGCCTTCTTTAAAACTGAATTGAACACACGTGAGGGTTGTACTTTCTCAGCTTTTCTGTTTGACATGTACCCCCGGTAAGCTCAAGGCATATTGACAAATGATGTGCTGAACACATAGGTTCTTAATATCAAGGACAAAACAGCAAGTCACTCCGGACTGCATTTTATTTATTCGGAGAAAGAATTTAATCTGCTAACTACTGTATATGTAAAGCTGCTTTCAAACTCTTGCTAACCACTGATATTTGAAGATACTGCATTTTTAATATAGAGCACCTACCTATCTGATAGTATTTCTGAAAAGCCAACTCAGGTTTTTAAATTATTATTCTGAAAATTCCCATAGTATCTGGTAAAAGGACACTCATGTGTCATGGATATAAAAGAGAACATTTACAGGTTTCAGAAACAGCATATGGCAATCAATAAATTGTTTGTTCAAGAATGACTTAATCCATTTTCTACCCTGATGTAGAATTCAAAAATACTGAGAAGAGGTCAGATCTACAAATCTAAACACTTGCAACACTTCACTTACACTAAGATGGTCAGCAGTGTCCGCAAAGTGCCCTCTCACAGGCCATAGGCCTCTTCCTGATTGCACTAGGTCAGAACCAGGTTCCACAATCTTTTTATAAAAATATAGTTAAAAGCAAGTATGGCAATGGAAGGAAATGGTCCTGACAGTACCAGGTAAGTAAGCAATCAAGCACACACAATGAACAGCTTGTAACTGGTGAATAAGCTTAAATGCTTAGAAAGCCAAAAATCCCCAAATGGACTGACTGGGTAATTCTGAGTTTCAGATCTGCACATAAGTGACAGATGGCTTCTGAAAGACAACAACAAAAGAAATATCAGTCAAGGCTTCAGGGAGAACTGTCAGTATCTGAGAAGTACCTCTCTCTGAGAGATCCAAGCTCCTTTATGACAAAAGAAATATCTGAATATTTTCTTTAAATGAAGTTTTTTAAAACTCAGTAATTATTTTACATTAAAAAGTGCAGCTGCTATCTATACGAGATTAATCTAAATTTATTGAGGAAACATCCTGACTCCAGAAATAGGTCTCAGACTCTTCTAAAGAAAGATGAGATTAATCACTATGTATTAGAAAGATAAGCATGAAATAGAACAAAAGCATCTGGTTTTGTTCAAGTGTTCTCAATTGCCTAAACAAAATGCATAAGGAGTGATCAAGAAAAGTTCAAACTACAAAGGCTTCAGATCTAATTAACAACAATAAATTTCAAACAACTAAAACAAATATTGAAGTGAGTAACAAGACACTGCTCCCCCATATTTTTCTCTCTCTTTCCTGTTAGATGATCTTCGCTATTGATGAGAAATGTTTTACTGCCGATCAAGGAGATTACCTCCCTTGCTTAGTAACAAAGCACACTTGTCAAACTCCACCTTTGAAGTGCCATGAGTAAGAACACAGAGAGGGAAAGGCTGACATTTCTAACAGAATTTTCCATAAAATACTGCTCATGAACTGGTTTTTTTACTAATGAGCAAGTACTAGTTTCCAATTTTTTCTAAGTTTTCCATAACATCACTGTTTTCTGTTGTCACAGTGACAGATGAAGTTAATAGAGTAATACATGGAAAAAATTCCACAACAACTTTATTTGGAAAACAAAAACAGCCCAGTACATAAACCAGCATCACCACATGTTAAGTGAATATTCTCAGCCTTGAGTTAGGGGAAAGAAGTTCAAGCATTAATACACTGTCAGTGAACAAGCCTTTGTATCAAATCTCTAACAAACATCTGTGCACAGGATTAGGTAACTTAAAGGCATTAGATGCATTTAGTAAATTCTAAATGGCTGCTATGCAAAGAGAGTTACCATTTTAGTAGATGAACAATCTCAACAGACTGATTCACATCAATTACAGCATTGCATAAACTGGTTTTGTACCGGGATTGCAATTGCTGTTCTACTACCAATTCTCGCTAGCCCTCTGAATGACTGTTCTGGATTTCTTGAAATCATATTTGCTTTTGGTATTCCTGCATCAAACTTTCTTCTAGCATCCAAGGAGTTAACTAGTCTCAGCTTTGGGGACATTTTGGGCCAAACAGATTTTGGGGTCCTTAACTGGGGACAAGGTATTCCTTTTCCCCTCTTCTTGGTACCCCCTCCCTGTTTGTCTGTCTTTGGAGTCTGGTTTCAGTTTTGTTTTGGCTGGTAGCACACTGGGGTTTGTCTGTCCTTCTGTAGCTCTCTGCTTCACACACCCCCTTCCCTTTTTGCTTTTAGTCTTCCTTTTTATCTTTCTCTTATCTCTGTCCTCTCCAGCAAATTTTCAGACTGATGCCTATGAAACTACTTAAATTGAATATTTAAGTTTTGCTTAGATTTCCCAGTCCTTCCTTTTTACTCCCCCCTCGTCCGCAGCTTTTAGCAACTCTTAGGAATCAAGGGTTATCAGGCCTGGGTGGGAGGAGGGGTGGACTCGAATGAGGAAGAACATAATGTCTTCTTCTGTTTTCCCCTTTTCCTACTTAATAAAATCTTTAATAAAGTTGAATATTTCTAATTCCAGTTTCCGGAGGTGTGTTTACTTTACCTCTTTCCTCCCCTTCCAGGGGGTGGGAAGGCATTTCTGTCTGCACAGCTGAGCAGATTATAATTTTGTGGGCTAACCTGGTGCTAAACCATGACACTGCTGAAAATTAGTATTAAATGAGGACTAACTAACAGAAGTTTTACTAATGAAAACAGCTTTTGTTTTACCTGCAGAAGCATGTGAATGTCAAACTACCATCACTCCGACATAAAAAACAGCAGAGACAGAAAGCAAAGAGCAAGGAGTCTAAACTAACTTTAAGAAAAGTGGGGCAGAAAGAAGAGATTTTCGTGTTTCAGGATCACATTGTCTATTTGAATTGTTTGCTGATTTTGTCTCAGTGCAAATCTTTAAAAGGAACCATCAGCCCAATGCCGATCCAGCAGTTCCAGAACATATACCACATACTAATATGGTATAAGCTGTGTGGGTTAGAACATGGGTTTCTGTAACCTGACCTACGAAATTAAATCAGTTGTGATTGACACAGCTGTTTACGTTTGAGAAAACAAAACATTAATGTTAGTTCAGCTCCCATGGGGTCTTTTTGATCTCACTAGCTGCACAGTTCACCACTTCATTGCTGTGAGCCAGCCTTTGCGTGGTTTATTCTTTTGTACAGTCCACTCCAAACATTTTTCTGCTTCCGTATGAGCCACAGGCTAACTAAGGTATCAACATAAAGCAGTAAGTTAAAATAGAGAAAAATCCTGGATGCTTGTACGCTACTGTCAGTCACAGGTATTTCAGAGTCAGTTATTTTAACATAGCTATTTGTGGACAGCTCATTTGAGACTTCTGCACTTGTAAAACAAGACACAGAAGGCCAAACTTTAAAACAAATTTGATTTTTCATCTTGACATTTTCCAATACTGAGCTACTTCCAAGTACTGCCAAAGCCTGAGTTCCAGGAACAACCTATGAAAACATCTGTTTGAACTTTTCCCATATGCTGTTTCATCGCAGACTCAGTGTCACAAAAGGCAGTGTACCCTGCAAACAATGGCATTCTCCTTGTCGAAATTTTAAATGATGTTGTCTTAGCTGTTCAAAGAAATAACACCAGAACATAAACAGAAACAGCTGTGTGCGCTACATACCAACAAAGAATAATGGCTCCACGATTTACTTCTGCCCAGGTCTTCATATTCTCAATACCAACACGGTCCACCAACGTTCTTCCAAAGCAAACTGTAAAGTGTAGGAAAGGAGTAGAGATATATAAAGAAGACTGTTATACAAAGAAGTTCACTGCAGTTGGGATTTAATCAAATAGGTTTTAGCCACTACAGCCACAAAGTTTTGCTCTAAGTAATTTGACTACTCAACACAAGAAATACCTTCACAGATATCTAATGCCACAAAAATCACCAGTCATCTCGTTTCTTTTGGCTGTATAAATCCTCATTTCCTCAGTAGCTTTGAAAGCCCAAGTAAGCTTTCAGATTCCTTATACTAAGGCATATGCAACAGCTGATGCTTAAAATGGGAACTGCACAATGTTAGTAGAAACAAATCCAGGTACCAAATCAAATCCAGGTAACAAATCTCAGACCAGCCTCTGAAAGACATTCATAAAACCTCCCTTCTGAACATTTTTAATCATCCGTTTAGGATGTACTAAAACAACTATTCTTTCAATAAAGCCAAATTAACTTCTTAAAGGAAACAGTGAATACCTGAATGCAGTAAGAAGGAGAAAAGACCTCAGTTCCCTCCAGATTATACTAAGACAACCCCACCTCCTTTCACCTGTTGTCACTTTTGCATGAGTAAAAGTAATTTCTATTAGGATATGAAGAATCTCACAACCAGATTTCACAGTAACATAATAAAGTTTAGAAGGTAAATTAAGATGACAACATCTGCACCAAACCTCTGCCTTCTGGGAGATAAAATAAGAAAGATGCCCTATTACTGTGCATACATTATTGTAGTATCAGTCATAAAGCATTAACCCAGTAGCACTAACAAACAGTTTGGCTCACAAGCACCCATTAAACAAGTATTACTCTAAGAAATACTTAATTTTTTTAAATTATCTTCTACATTCCTTCGTAATTCAGCAAAGCTACCAAGACACTTTAAGGAGAGAAACAGCCTGTCCCAAAACCACAGTAAACCCCAGAAATCAAAAATCAGGCCAGTATTTTGCAGAAAAATCAAATGTATTCTTGGCATTCTGTTCACAAGAACAAAAAGACAGAAGCAAAAATCTTAAAGGATATGTTAAAGTTTCCACACAAATTCAAAGAAATTAATGCAGCAATATTGTTTCAAGTAAAACAATTTATTACTCTTGTATCATCATTTGATCAAATACAGCTGAACTTCCAAACATACCTTCTTTTCCACTCTCCTTCATTTTTTCATCTTGCTCTATTAACCACTTCAAAACTAGATGGCCTGCTGGGTGCTCTGCAATGTGAAGCTTTGAAAAAAACAAAACCAAACTATTTAATTATGGTGTTTCAAAATACGGTTGCATATCTGCCCATAAGTATTCCTGCTTGCTTTATCCACTCTGCCTTTGGATACCATACCACTGTGATCCATTTAGTAAACACCTTGCAAATATCAACAAATTTGATGCAAGTATCCAAATACTTACTTAACCAGCTTATTTTTTAGCAACTCAGCTCTGACTTTATATTGATAAATCTTATCAACCACCGTTTCACCCATTCCAAAATAACTTTGTGCTTACTAAGTAGAATCTCTTGGTCTAGCTGCCTTTACAAGAGCTATCAGACTTTCCACATTTTCACACTTGAAAATTCACTGCAGACTGGTTCACAAAAAATTACAGAAAACACAAGTAGCTCATGTAAAATGCATGTAAAAGAGCAAATCCACACAGCAACAAAAATCTCAATGACATCTATCTTAAATATAGCGTACAATGCATTATTTTAGTCTTGACTGAGCTTAAAAAAAATAGGGGAGGGGCACCCTTTGAAGAGAAGGTCATTCTGCGACAGCAAAGAACTATTATCTAAGATTATTATCTCAGATGTTTCCTTGCGTAGATATACGCACACACAGAAGCTAAGGCAAGGTATGACTCCTCAGTGTAAGCAGTCAAATGAACTGTAAAAGTTTACTAACTGCTTGACTGCATAGTGATAACATTAAAAGAGAGACTGCCTAACATGTCAGCTACCTTCCCAGAGTGTTCAAAGCAGTTCTGAAGATTCAAGTACCTTGCTCTACAACTCACTCATGAAATCCTGGCTCAAGTCTTCATCACTCCAGATGTAGTAATAATAAACTATGAAAGGAAAATGTTAGAAGACAAAGATCTCGTCTAATATAGGAGTGCTATCAAGGTAGCATGTTGACGTCTTATGTAAAGGAAAAAGTGACTTCGTTTTAGTAATACAAAATAAGCAAATGCTCTGCAAGGTCTCAGCACTTCGTTCTCTGTTACATTACCTGCCCATCACAGCCACCTGGAACCAGCTCTTCTGCTGCTAAATTCGCAATTGCATCTAGCGCAGGCTGGATGTTGCCAAGAGCTGTTCTTAAAATGTCAGCAACCAAGACAAAGGTAGCTTTGTCTGTCACTACTTCTTGGGTATGTGCTTGCAAATATTCTAGCAGAGGTGAAGAAATGGCTTCCAGGAGTTCATGGCGGCGGAGTTGAGTATCCTTCTTACTGATAAAAAGACAGCACATTACTGCAGAAGACTTGCTCTGTATGCACATCAAGCAACAAATTAAGAACATTTGCTATTTGAGACAGCTATAAGTATCTGTAAGATAAAAAAACCCCATTATTCTTGCCTTTGTTTTGGATACAGTGCAACACTTTAGGAACATGTGAAGTGACAAAGTGTGTAATGTTTACAGACGACCGCCAGTAAACCTCATAGGTTTTTTGTTAATAATCTTACTTCTGTTTTCTATTCAGTTACTGAGATTTATTTCTTAAACAGCTCACTAATAATCTAAAAATCACTCCTTCTTCAAAAGCTGAAAAGCATCAGTGTCAATAACAAAGAATTAACACTAATAATTTCAATTTTTATGGCTAGATTTTGAAATACATTTTCATGCAGCTAAAAATACCAATAATGCATACTCAAAATTTTCTGCTATGCCAGATTTGATGTAAGACTTTAAACAAATAACATATCACAATTTTTGTCCTTTACAAAGGGGGTAAACCGCTAATCGCCAATCAACTGCGGTCACCAGTTTTTACAGACGAACTACAGTAAAAATTTCAAAAGTAAGGACTACAGATTAGCATATCTAATAACACTTGTGTATTATTTACATTATTTAAATATAAGAAGATGAAATTAAATCGATCACAGCAGACAGTTACATGACCTCTTTCTGGTTTCTAGTGAATACAACTTAACCTTTATATTGGAGTTACCTGTAGGCATTACCATCTCCCTGTCGCAGAAGCATGATGATTTCTGGAACAAAATACGCAGGGTCTCTAGGGCTTAGCAAGTACAATAGGACCTTCTTTCCGTATTTGTTGTTGATTATATTGGGCAAAGAAGCATTTATTTCCTGTAAAAGTAAACAAACATAGTGAAATGAGTAATCGATTTGAGCCATCAGTAACTACTGACTACCATTCAAATGCAGAGCCTAGGAAAAAGTAATGACATCCTATGAGTAAGATTCATACCTGCTTGTGAAATTAAATTAAAAAATTCTAGTAAGAATAAAGTTTGGAGAAGTCAGAATCAAAAACAATATTAAGGTTTAAAATGTGTTCATCAAATGCAACCTCCAGGTAAGTCATAAGCTCAGCAAACCAGACATACAAAGGATCACCCATCACATCACGTAAGAGTAAACACTGATACCCTGATACCCTACTGACTTTCAAGGAAATGTCACTAGTAGGCAACAGTAACAGTCCACGGTAAAGACAAGTCCATCCTAAATCAATCACAGACCACTCAACAAACAAAAATAAAGTTTCAATAACAGAATAAATGTGACTTCTGCTGGGATTAGTATTTACAGTTTATTTGAGCAATAACAGATGACACTGGGCAGAGGTCAGTAACAGGCTAGGAGGAATTCGTAAACTACAAAGTGAGCATCTCGTACACTTATGCAGTAATGCAGCTAAGGAAGAAACGCATCCATATGCAGAGGAGTTTTCTTATTCATATAAGTATGCTGCTATATTCAGATGAAAGCACCTCTATGAGCCCATCTATTAGTGACTCATTTTGTCAGCTTCTCAGCTAATGCCCTTTGTTACAGCAACACACACTTATGCAAGTTCCAAGTACCACTAGAGACTCTTGACTACCATCCAGACAATTCTTGATAATCTGTTGCTGACAACTTTTAATACACATATAAAATTTATTAGTATCAAACAAAAGAGGGCTCTACAGCTCTGGGCACTTTCAGCACATTTTGCAGGCCACAGCCTTAAAAAACCCTTTTTTTCTCCATGAAAATCTTTCCAGCAACAACCATAAAAACACAAACAGTACAATTTAAACCTTTATTAATAAGAGGCACTTTATAGGAAAGGTTGTTGGAAGCTGGCAAAAAATGGTAAGACAATGTTCTTATTCAGAAATAATAGGGGAAAATGAGTTTTGATAAACTCAGATAAACATCAGTGAGACATAGCACTGTAACTGTGAATAAAAAGCTACTGCTGTATCCTTCACACTTTAGACATAGTGAAAAAAACCTCTTTTCTAAAGAAAACAATATCCAGTCCCATGTTCTGTCTTACCAGTATGTAAATTCAGATTCAGATGTTTGAGAAGTTCATTTATCAATTAAGTGGATGACAAAGGTATTCAAATATTTCAAAATTAAAGCAGGTTAAAAAAATATGTTTCCTTTAGTATAAATAAAACAAACAAAAAAAAAAATCGCCTGCACTCTGAAATCCATGCTACCATTTTTGCATAAATGGTAATAGACATATTTTTTCCTTTAAATCCTCCAACTGTGTATTTCCCCCACTGATTCTGTGATTCAGATGCATTACAGAATTTGGTCACTTTTAGTGCCAAAACGATGAGAAAGTACGAGAAGAAACTCTAAAGAAGCAGTATGATGTCTCACCTGCAACATCTATCTAACACTGAGCACTTGGGAATCTTCATGAAAATGCCCAACTGCTGGCACATGCCAAGTTCACAATGTACAGTGCCCATCAAATATGAAGGTTTAAAGCACCGTATATTTTTTTTTAATCCTGGATTAAGATTCCACACAGCTGAGAGACAACAAAAAGGAAAGGCTTTCCTCAAATCATTTAAAGAACTTCAAATATTCCTTTGCCTACAAATTCCTTGCTATTCTTCCTGTCCACTTAAGTGATTAGTTTTGTAATACTAAAAATAAGAAGTAGTACACATACAATGATTAAGTGTTCAAGGTGTTTTAGAAATCTCTCAATAAGATAATTTTAAGGGTTAGATTCCTCTATAGACTATGCTTCAATGTTTGATTTCTAGAGGCTTCCACCTCAACCTTTGCTACTATTGTTCACTCACCATCTGAAAGAGCTGGGTTTGATCTAATCTATTTATTTTCTTTTCCCTGATACTCCTTCCCCATTCCTGACCTCATATAAGCCAAGTCTGCACGTGTGAAGGCCACTCCTCTTTATTCTGCTTTACTGAGTAAAAACACTCCATATCTTGGATCCTAGAACACAGAAAACCACAGATCATTCAGGAATTATATGACACCCTGGAGGGTCACCTAAAGCCAAGTACAATGCCCGAACTTATACAGACCCTCCAAATAGCAGAGTTCCTGTCACATGTACATGTAATGCCTCAGTGATCTCTCACCAAGACTACTCTGTCTGTCAGGGCTTATTTGCTTGGAACTTGCTCAGAAGCTGTTACATTGCATACTGGATTCTGGAAACAAAACTCTGCTGTGATTACAGCTAATGTAGCTGAAAAAGAAAGTCCATCTCCACAGAGGGATGCTTTAATCACTGAATGGCTAAGGTTGGAAAGGACCTCACAGATGATCCAGTTCCAAACCACTGCCATGGGCTGGGACACCTCTCATCAGATGAGGTCACCTAGACTCTATCCAACCTGGCCTTGAACACTTCAAGGGATGGAGCAGCCACAACCTCCCTTGACAAAAACTTTTACTGCCTTGGCACCCTTACTGTAAAGAATTTCCTTCTAATATCTAATCTAAACCTCCTCTCTTCTAGCTTAAAGCCATTTCTTCTCATCCTATCACCACAAACTCTTGTAAAAAGCCCTTCCTCAGCTTTCTTATAGACTCCCTTCAGTATTGGAAGGCTCCTATAAGGACTCCAGGCAACTTGTAAGGTTGCTATTCCAGCTGGCACCCTCTGACTGACCACTTCAAACCAATGGTCATGGTCAACACCAACAACTTTGCTAGAGGACACAGACTTTGGGCCAAATTATTAAGTTAGGTTACAAAACTCCAACTCTCCCCTATACAAAGTTGCTTAATGGAAAAACTGATCACTTTATTATGAGACTTGCTGTAAAAACCACTTTCTCTTCGGCAGAGCACTTGCGTCATCTTTACCTCACTGTCACTACGTCTCATTTCCAACCCATCAGTCTTAAAAACTATAGGATGAGTACTTCAAGAACATTAAAACCTGTACTTCAATGATAATGGTCCTGCTTGTCTGAAAATTAATTGTACACTATGAAGTCTCTTGTCATCATTGTGGAAACATAATGTTATGGTAATTGACAGATTAAGACATTGTAGAAATTATCCCATTTGCATGTAAACATAATTTTAGGTACAAACACTTTTTGAAGCCCTATTAAATACTCTTTTTGAAGCAAGGGAGGGAAATGAGGCATTCCAAAAGGAAGACGACTAGATCATACTGTCATTACTGTTAAACTTCTGTGACAACGACATTAAAGTGATTCCTGCTATCAATTTTCTAGAATGAACACGAAACTAACTTAAATAAGTAACTACAGAGAATATATGAAAGTGACAAGGTCTTCTGTGAAAAGAAAAAAACCAACCATGATGCAGAAATGTAATGAAACAGAAAGGTATAAAGAAAATTAATGATTTGAAAAAAGTAGACGGATGCTTGTTCTCATTCTCCTATACACGATGAATACATTGACACTGGTTAGTGTAGTATTTTAGGAAAAACGCCATTACTTACTGATATGATTAACTGTTTCACAAGTTTAGTGTCATCAATGCAATCAAATGCTGCCAGCAAGACCAGATGAGAAAATTCACCCTGCAAAGACATCAGAAACCACATGCAGCCAACTTGTAAGAATATGCTAATTACATAACTTAGAATCAACAACTCAGCACTTCATATCAAACATGACACAATATGAACCACAAGCAAATGAGAGAATCCCAGCATTTAGGCTCTCTGTAAAAGTAAAGCTTCTTAGGGGAAGTCTATTTTTTTCAACAGAAGTAAATTCTGTTCTGCTTTTATGAGTTGATATCCTGCTTTATCACATTCAAGCTACAAACCTAATCCTACTGTATAAACACTGTTTGAAGTTATAGGTTTTGCTTCGCAGGAGCATTAAATACTGATCTTATTTATATAGTTGATTTACTTTAAACTGAGATACATCACATATAGCAGTTCAGAGATCAGGTCTCTGTAACGAGTCACAACTCTGTACTGCACTGCTAGAAAGCAAGTATTTATCATACTCAAAAGGGTCAACACCTACTTCCTTGTGTATCCGTGAGACTCTTCATTAAAGTATTCAAGGGTTATTTCAGCTATTATTTACCCACCATCTCAGTTCTCTACACAGTGTATTTTATAAATATGATAAATATTACAGCAACTCACTTATCCCGGCACTACAAAATTATGTAAAGAAACATTACTCAGATCAGCAGCCTCCAAAGTGGAATGCACAAAATAATCCATCTTGGTGCAGGAAAAAAAGTGATTTTTTTTTAGTACCATTAATAAATATATAAAAATAAGCACTTGTTATCAATCTCATCCTTAAGTTTCTGTTTCTCTGTATGATTTATAAAGTACACTAGTACAGTAGCACATATACAGAATTTACACATAAATAAACATATATTAGGGATGTATGAGCAAAGCTGTGTGGTCAAAAAAGTTGCAGTTTTGCCCAGCTTCATGAAATCTGGTGGCAACTGTTACTCTGATGCTGCTGTAGTCTCCAAACAGCAATGTTACTTGGAAAAAACTTATGAACTTCTTCCATTTTATGTGACTTCACCATTAGTTCATCTTGAAGCTTCCTGACTTATAAAAACTGAGCATCTTTAAAGAAATATGCCTGTTCAAATGACCCTTCCCATGGTACCCCCAACACATCTTAATTTCTATTCCTTTTCTGTACATGTTTGAATCCCAGTCAAGAGAATTAAATAATGAGCCATGTGATGATGCAATATAAAGCTGGACTCAAAAACAAACACAAAAAAGCAGAAAAAAACCCTAGGAATTATATTTTACTCAGCTAACATACAAGACATGTAGTGCCCAAAGCAAAGCTTCTCAGTGTGTCTCTAAACACAAAAATCAATATATTTCACATTATCCAATGTATCACCACATTTTTAAACCTAGCTTCAGTAAGATCCCATTGTTGTTTCCAATATCAAAGCTTATTCAAATCAGCCTCAAATCACTAGTTTCAGAGACTATGAAATAAATGGTTAATGAACACTCACCATTGCAATTTTTTCAATATACGTCTTCATAGTTTTCACAATGACTTTTCTGTCCTATCCAAAAGGAATCAAGAAACTCATACGATCATATAAAACCAGTGCTTCTGAATTAATAGATTATTATTTACAACTTCAAAAATATAATTTTCAATTTTCTTACTAAAGCAAAGGCTATTTGGCAGCCTCACATCTGTAACGTTAGTCAACACCTACAAAGAGTGTGAAGAGTTAAATCTGAAATGTGAGAGACTAAATCCCAGAGAGGTGAATATGTTTACAAGCCCACAAAGGTGTGACTTCTTTACTGTCCTCTTCCTATTGCCAACTTCATCTGCATTAATAAATTGAGAATTTAAGGCTAATAATCTTCAGAAGTGTCATCTTCAAGAACTATACTAAAAATAAATGGAGATGCTTCCACTACAGAAGTTCTAATGAAAGCATCTGAATCACAAAAAACTACTGCTAATATTTGTCAATGTGTAAAGTGGGGACACATTTTAACCTTGCACTCAAATATTTAACTGTACTGAAATGTGCGCTGGCAGAACCACCCATGTGGGCATTCACATGCACAACTTCATGCTAGACTATTAGTAAAAAGGACTGGGTAGACACAAACTAAATAGTACCTTTGGAGTACCATGCCATAAGCACTGCATCGCTACTCGGGCTCCATCATGAGTGTGTGCCAAGTAGATGACAGCCTCTCTGATAGCTTCTATCATTTCCTGGGAAAAAAAAAAGGTGAAAGAAAAGGCCTGATACATCTCTAGGTGGGTGGACAAGAGCATGGAAATTTATCATATGTCCATAATACCACAGAGACCATCACTGCCTCTACAGAAGCATTTTTTAACCTAGTGACCTATGAAAATCAGCCTCTGAATCCAAAAGACTGTAAATGTGACCATTTTTTGCTTTCAAAACTACACTGTTTATCATATTCAGCCTACGAAATCAGAACTGTATTGAAACTTGTCAAGTTTCCCCATGATGTAAAATCCAAGGAAGGGTGCACAGAACTGAGGTATAGATTACCAAGAACAAAGTCAACCCTTCACTTAGGAAGAAAATCTGCGAAGGTAATGCAATTTATGTACAAATACAGGGTATTAGCCTTTACGCCAGAACTAAAAAGTCATTTAAGCACCAGGTTATCTTATCAACCAGATATGACAAGATCCAGCCAAAAATTACGTCTTCCTATCAAAGGAATAATGTTCTGAAGCCATCTGACAAATAACACATCAACCCAAAATAGAAACACCAAACCAAAAAAATCTCTCCTCAGCTACTCTATGTTACTTCTATTATCCAATAGAGTTTTTCAACATGAAGTTATAATTTATCTATCTTTCTATCCCTAGCTTCTTCTTCTCCCTAGTCAAAGGTTTAAAGCATTTTGCCATTTATTTTGAAACTGTTCACCCACAACATGATCAATTCATATACAAAGCAGGAACAGATCTATGAAAGGAATTTCCAAACCCTCCCCAAAAATACCCATATACTACCACGTGCGCACAAAAAGACAAGCAAGGAAGAAGGGATATCCCTTATGCATTGATTCACACAACTGTGAAGCCAGAAGCGCTGTCTGACAAAGCATTACATGAAAACATGTACAGCAACATTTTAATCAGGTAAGACCTGGACCCACAAACAGGCCACAAACAGTCAGCCTCACTACTGTTAGCTTTGAATTTACAGTTAACAAAGAAAAGTTCTGGATTCCAGACCAGAAGTACTGAAAAGAAAACAAGTTAGAAGACCCCATCTGGCCTGAAAAGAGATGGTGATGAATTACAGAAACAGGGCGCAGCTGATGGACATGGCTGGAAGACAGGTGAAGTTAATTAGGATACCAGTTTATACAGTGTCAACATCATAGACAGATTTAGGCTCTGTTTTTGCTGGAATCACTGGGGTAAGCTGAAAACTGGAATTTAATCCAATACAGACACAGTGATACAATCCATGTGCTTGGTTTTGGAAGAAGCTTAAGACAATGTTTTTGTCTGCTGACACGAGGACCAATCTGATTATATTCTGGTCAACAGTTTTTTGGACAATGACTAGAAGTGGATAAGAAATTATGTACTGGAAAGCTCAATTCCTGGCTTTAATCAGCTATTGAGAAGGACCATTTATCATTAAGAGAGAAAACATCAAAGTCACTCCATTCAAGGATCAGAAACAGAATTCTTTAGTGTTGTTCACTGTGACTGTATATCTCCATACAAGACTACTCCCCAACCACCTGGATTCACCAGATGAGTAAAACTAAATCAGACGTGCTATTTTGTCTAATTACCTTACAAGACTTTCGGAACAAGATTTAAAACAAAAAGATAAAAATCAAGTAAAACATACTTACGGATTTTTGTTTTGGAAGAGCATAAGTGAAAAAGTCCAAAAACACTTTATGTACCAGTGAGTGCTTTATCACAGCCTCTCTGTATTTGGGAAGAGGAAAGTAAGCAAAAAGTCCCCCACAAATACCAGATTTAACACAAACGAAGCATTGCTAAGTTAGAAAAGAGAACTTTAGGCAGTGTCATGTACAGAAAACAAGTAGTCATGCTGGATTAGTTGTTTAGCATTTGGACCCTCTCCAGCAGCTCCATGTCCTTCTTGTAGCGAGGGGCTCAAAACTGAACACAGTACTCTACATGTGGCCTCTCCAGTACTGAGCACAGGGTCAGTTCACTGATAGACACACTGCTTCTCATGCAAGCCAAGGAGCTGATGGCCACCTGTGCACACTGCTGGGTCATATTCAGCCAGTTTCTTTTCTAACAGGCAGTCCTTTATCCCCAAGCCTGTAGCGTTGCATAGAGTTACTGTGACCCAAGCACAAGACCCAGCACTTGGCCTTTATGAACCCTGTCCCACTGGCCTTGACCCATTCATCCAGCCTGATCAAATCCCTCTATCATACAAGCTTAGAAGAATATCAATATCGCTGTCCATTTATACATCAGAAACAAACCAGTTCATGGTAGGTTGTCATAAATTAAATTTTGTCCTTACTTTTGAGCCATTGGTGTAAGAATCTGTTTCATTTCATCCAAGATTGCCTCTCTTTTTTCAGGCTGAGCTTCTAACACTTTATCGAGTGTTGGCACGACTGGTGTCTGAAAACAACACAGAGGTGTAACTGTTCTCAATAAGTATTAGAGTTCAAATCACAGTCTTTAGTCCCTTTTCAAACCAAATCAATGAACAGTATTACAAACAAACCTGTCTTTCTGAAAAACTAATAGTTTTCACAATTTCAAAAAGCTTATCTATCTTGTGTATGCAGATGCTGTAGAAATCTAGCCACTTAGGTTTCTACAAATTAAATCCTCATCATTAGCAAAGAAAAGCTGCTTCTATGGTCTAAACTGGTTTTGGCAATTATGGTCAGCTCTTTATGAGACTGTCAGATACAAGGTAAAACATGCAACAGTGTGTAAAATACATAAACTGTGTAATCCTGTTAAGGGACTTCTGAGATAAGCAGAAATCCTGCTTGACAGGGTGCATGTGTATGCCAGTAGGTCACACAGCAACAGAACTAGGCAGTTAACCATGGTCCAAGACACTCCAGTCAAGAACAGCAAAGAGGAAAAATATGCAGCATAGAAGTACTTCCTAGTATTTAATCTAAACAACCATGCTGTAACAGTGTTTCTAGACTCTGTTGTTCGAACAGTCTGACTAGAAAGAAAATTAGAATAAATGTATTTTTAACTGTCCCTGCTGGATGGAGAATGGTGGAGAGCTGGAAGCAGGAGTGCAGGAAAAGTGAATCGCCCATTTCTAAACTACATAAATTCTAGTTTCCATCAAGAATTGTATAATAATTAAGGATAAAAAACCATATCCTGTTGAGTCTTAGGTTTGTACGGTAATGTACAATGACTTGAAGCACTCATGCCAAGAATACAAGAATGATATAACACTGCTCTTCATTTCAGAATCTGGTTTACTCCCAGTAAAATTACACATCCCCACAAACATGCCTTTCTATCTGTTGCAAATTTCCTAAAACTTACAATCATCTGTAAAGAATAAACAGAATGCAGTTCAGAAATGAGCTGTCAGTTTCATGGGGTAACAGCAAAGCCAAGAATCAAGCCTAAACAGCATAATGTATGTGTGCCTAGACTTACTTCATGAGAAAGAAGGCACTTTTGGCACAAAAGCCAGCTGATGGAAAGAAATTTACTCAAAATAAAGTAAGACAGGCAAGACATTGATAACACAAAACCGTAAGTGCTAAAACACATCAGACTATGAAGTACTGAAATGTCACCTTGTAAACCTGGAAAGTGTTCCCATATAGTTCTTCTGCAAGCATATTCCTCTGCTCCATTATGGCTTTGTCATTATATGCATATTCCACTACTGCGGATGCTTCGGCATGGCGAAGCATTTTTTTCACATGTCCCTTAAAACTTTTTATTATTTCTGCAATCTGTGCTTTCGTCCTGTTTCACAAGAAAAGACAGTCAGCAAGACTTAAAGCTTGAATAGTTTAACTTTTGGAAGCATATTTAGGTGGTAAATTTTAGCACAGAAATCACAAAACACACAAACATCTGGATCAGCCTTATGGCTGATGGAAATAGGTGAAGAAATCATAGGAAGGAAAGAAACTACTGGTAAATTCTACAGAATAGAGTACACCTTCCTGAAACACTAAGCAGAGGTAACCTAAAAAACCAACTTTTTGTACCAGGCAAAGATAGACTTTTATACAAGCTTTTCGTTTTGGCAAGTTACAGAATCACTCTAGCTGAAAAAGACCCCCGAGATCATCAAGTCCAGTTACCCACCCTACCTTACAAGATCCCTCAACACCTCATCCAAACCATCATTAAACATATCCAGGGATGGCGAATCAGCCACCTCCCTGGAAAGCCCATTCCAGTGCCTGATCACCCTTTCTGTGAAAAAATTCATCCTAATATCTAAACTAAACGTACCCTGTTGTAACTTGAACCCATTCCTTCTTGTTCAGTCACTAATTGCTTGTGAGAAGAGACCAGAACCAACTTCTCCACGACATCCTTTCAGGTACTTTCGTAAAAAGTGATGAGGTCTCCTCTCAGCCTCCTCTTCCTCAAACCAAAGAGCCCCAGCTCTTTCAGTCTTTCCCCAGAAGATTTATTCTTCAGGCCCTTCACCAGCTTAGTTGCCCTCCTCTGCACCTGCTCCAGCATCTCCACATCTCTCTTGT
>JAOXOE010027246.1:0-18943 GCA_028565055.1 Phoeniculus purpureus
ATTGCTCTTTACAAGTAAGTAATGCTGCATGCTTCTTCCCTCTGTTTCCAGTACTTTGACACCAGGGATAAGACACACAGAGACAGAGATTTGTTTGACTGAACCAGACATTAGGACTAGCCAGTCTTTTCTATCCATAGAAAGAATGAGAATTTCCAGAGCACAATGCTTGTCGTCCTCAAGGAGCTATCTAAAACTTCACAAATTATTCATGCCTTTATTTTTTCTCACCGAGGGTAAAAAGCATTTAGGACAATAACTCAGATATAGGTAACTTTGCTGTAGACACATAGACTTCAGTCCTCCTTGTCTATGTCTGATGTCTATAATTAATTAAAATTAATAAAAATAGTACAATCACTATTTTATATTCTATAGCTGTCTCTAGTAATCGTAACACAAAGAATAAAATGTAAGTGATGGATACACTACAGAAGACAAAAAAAGAAAGATTGGCACTTACTATTCAAAAGTGCATTGACCACTGCATGGAGGGATGCAACTGATTGACATTTGTTGTTCTGTATGTTCCCATGAAATCCAAAAATTAATTATAAACAAAAGAATTCTCATAATATGAAGAAATTCAAAGAGATTTAACAAATACTGCTTATGAAGCTAATAATAAGCTGGAGTGAAATTTCCCTTGGTCTTATTTCAAGTCACTTTGAACTTTTATGTCGCGTTTCAGTCCTGTCATTTCTTTCTTTCATAGGCAAAAGAAAAAGAAGACACACGAAATCAGAAAAAGCACCTTGAACAAAAGGGAATCGTGTAAGAGTGGATAAAAATCACAAGATTTGCATGTGTATAGCAATGAAGAAGGTATGTGGTGTATACAGTAATTGTTATTTGGTGAGATAGAAAGGAATTCTTAAAAATGTCTTGTATGAAGACCTTCAGTGCAGGCTGCCACTAGAAATACGTTAGGTACATTAGCAAGGAACTCATGAATTGAGTCATGCCTAGATGATCCTAGCCAACAATCCATACCCCTTGTGGCAAAGGAAGCAAAATGGTTACAGGTCCCTTCCATGCTAATGCTGGAGAAAATACTTTCCTGACCCCACAGAGAATCATTGCATTGTTCTGAGAAATGAACAGAGAATGGTGGATACCACACACAGCACTAACAGCCGTAGCAAGAACACAATAAATAAGTAAACGATGCTGCAAAATAACTTTACGCCAAGGAAAACATCTTCACTAAGTTTCCGAAGGAAGTAACTGCACACTTTTGTAATTTTAATCACTGTCTTCCCAAAGCAGCAACTGTTCTGGACCTGCTGAAGGTCTCCCAGACAATCTTGTTACACCTTCTGCTCATTAGAGCAGCACAGGCAGACAGTTTATGGATTCATACATTCCAACACTGTAAGGCAGCACCAGGGTTATTCAGCTAACAAACACATGGGGAGACTGTGGCGAGAAAGAGGAAGGCGATGGACATGCTTAGTGATTTACTGTTTTTCCACACCAAAATTGGTGCAAAACTCTTCAAGGAACGAAAGAACAGGGACATTCTTTCTGCTGATGGTCACATGGAAGTGTTTACAGCAAGATTTTTAACAATTGTTGCAGTGAAATCCAGCTGTGTTATTCTACGCAAATGTATCTGGACACGGTACATCGCGTGTAGTTCCCAGATGGTCTGTTTCATAGCAATATAAAACTGATTCCACAACACTAGGTTGCAAGCACGAACAGATACACAACCGGCAATTTACTCTTTCAGTTGACATTGAGTTGCTGAAGCAGGTTCAAAGAAGGGCATCAAGGCTGGTGAAAGGTCTGGAGAACAAAAAGAGGAGCAGCTGATGGAGCTGTGACTATTTAGGCTGTAGAGGAGAAGCCTTATTGCTCTCTACAACTACCTGAAAGGAGGTTGTAGAGAGGTAGGTGTTGGTCTGTTCTCATGAGTAACAAGCTATAGGACAAAAGGAAATGGCCTCAAGTTGTGCCATGGGAAGTTTAGGGTAGAATAAGGAAAAATTTCTTTATTGAAAGGGTCATCAGGCTGCCCAGGGAGGGAGTTGATTTGCCTTCCCTGGGTGGGAAGAGCCCTGAAGATATGGAGCTTAGGGACAACCTAAACAATTATATGAACCTTTTTATAAGCTGCCCAGGTTAACATCCCTAATCCTAGGTTCTACCTCAAATCTCTTCTAACTCATATTTTTGTGTCTCTGATACAGTTTCAAAGGTGTAAATTTTATGCCTATGAAAGTTATTTATAGAGCAACTTTCAAGCATGAATGTTTTTAAAGAGATGCAAATAATATGATATTCAAATTATTTAGATATATAACATTTTTCTTCACTTAATAGCATTATAATCAAGAATCTATTGAGCATTTTGCATCTTATTATGGAGTGCATTTTACTTGGCATGTTAATACATCACAGACACTTTACAATAAATTACAGTTCACCTAAGAAAAATACAACCGCTTAATAATGGCAGGAACATCGTAAAAAGAATAGACTTGTCTACTTTCAAAGTTTAGTACTCTAGAACACCCATCATTATTATAAGCTTTACTGAATATACTATCATTAACTGAGAATCAAGTGAAAATGAGGGCATTTTTGGACCCCCATTCATTAAAGATTTTTAATTAACACATGTAGTTGAATAAGAAGTTCTTTTGTTTAACAGTGCCCATGTTATTAACTATTGCCTATCAGGCTGGTCAGAAAAGTGATGAAAAAACACAGCAGTCTATTAATTAAATACAAGTCAAAAAACCCTCCAAATTTGTATTTTCAGAGCATTTTTTCTAGTACAAGGACAATGAATTTCTCAGATAGCCACATGGCATACAAGCCTGCTTAATGGTCCCATACTAAGAATGCTTAACCATGAGAAGTTTGTTGTAACAGGTAGGAAAGATCCTACAGTTTTGCGGAGGTGCTGCTCATCTACATCAATGGTGAGCTGCACTGGGACTTTGACCAGCACTGTATAAGGTCTAAGTGATAATCTCCAGGCATGTCCTTCCTGCATAATTTCACAGGGTATCTGTTGCCCAGCCCGCAAGTTTCTCAGTCTCTCTGTTTGAAGCCACTATCTATAATTACCTGCAAAATTTCTGATCATTCCCTGTGGGTATGATCAAGGGGATCACTGTCAAGAGGAAGTGGTAAGTGCAAAAGGATTCTTCTGCTGATAGACCTATTTTTCTCAGTTATTTGATGTCGCACAGGCTGGCATGGATCTAGAGATGTGAGCTGAGAACTGCAGAGAGAGAAGGCACACAGAGAAGAAAAAGTCCAGGGGCTTTCACACGTTTACTCAGAAGAAAGGGTATCCAAAGGCTTTTATCAAGCTAGGTAAGTAATGTGCACAGCTGAGGCAGTAAACAAGAATGAGAAATCTTCTCATAGTTATGGGGCTATGAAATGACAAGGATCACGGGAGCAAGAGGGTTTGTAACATGAAGGACAGACTCAGGGTCAAAAAGAGTTACACCCTGTGTAAGAGTCTCTGTGGGAGGAAGGGTAGAAACAGCCCTATGGGAAGTTGGGTTTTGACTGCCCAGAGCTATAACATCTGAGAAATGCTTGTTAAGAATATCCTGGTCAAGGGCACACAATATCAGGGTGGAATAGAATACTAGAGATATTGTGGGAGAACTGATACTGAGCCAAGCCAAGAAGAGGCAGTATATGACACCCAGACAACTAGTGAGTTTTTCATTCACAGACCCTTCTAGAAGGTTCTGGAAGATCAAATAACATTACAGGAGATTCCTAGGCTGTGGTGGTTTCTTGAAACAAATGATAAAGGCAACCGCCAAGAGCAGTAAAGAGAAGTTTTCAATGAGCTGCAAGTGTGGACAATTGCACGAGTCTCACTCTCAATTAATAATTTGACAAGAGCCAATGAACATGGGCACAGATTCACTAGTGAGATTTTTAAGCCTTTATCCTTGAGGCTATTTAAAAAACATCTAGATACAGTCCTGGACAACCAGCGCTAGGTGGTCCTGCTTGAGTAAGGGCATGGAGAGGGTGAACCCCAGAGATCCCTTTCAATCTCAATTGTTCTGTGGTTCTGTAATTCTACATCAGATCTTGTATTTAATAGAGGAAGGAAGGAAAAAAAGGAGGAAAAGGAAAGATGTTTATGTTGTTTTTTAAAAAATCATATTCAAGCTGAATGCCTACATTATGGTTATATTAAACATCTTTATGTAAACAGCCACGAGGAATTTAAAATGAGACGTTTTGATGCAATTATTAAAATTTCATCACAATGAAAGGATTAGACATTTAAAACCTGCCTGTGTTATGTTCGTGTACGACTTGGTCTAGGTGATCCTGCTCTGGCAGGGGGATTGGACTACATGATCTTTCAGGGTCTCTCCCAATCCCTAATGTTCTGTGATTCTGTGATTAAATGAACTAATAGTATCCAATCAGACATATAATTCTTTATATATTAACGTTAAATTTATTTAATAAGTTTTTTTTTAATTTCATGTTTATGCTACTTTTAATTAAGCAAAATTCTAAAGAGCTTTTCTAATATAAAAGTATTTAAATGGGATCCCACATTTTGCAAAATTGCAATAGCTACAGATGACGTGGTCAAACTGAGGCACGATAAAATTTCAGCCCATCATTTATACACGCCAAAGTGTAACAGCATGGGATGCACCATCATAAATCATTTCTCTATTATTTATAGCATGAGTAAGGTGACCTCCAGACTTAGGACAATACCAACCCTATTGGTTTTATTGAGTGAGGGATCAAACTGATCACTGAAAAACCGCTGTTCACAGTTTGCAACTCGTCTGTTTATTCCTTTTTATTTTTTTTCAAGGATGACTTCCTTGCTGTATAACGAAAACAAGAAGTACAAAGGGAGAGATTCTGAGGTAAATGACTCTACTAAATAGGATGTTGATCGCCCTGCTTCTAGATAAGGAGGGGCAGGTTGCTATAAATTAAATTAAGGCTGTAACTGAGAGGGTACCTAGAGAAATCCAAAGCCTGCATAAACAGATTTATCAATTGCACAGATGTGTTGTTTCATGCAAGACCAGCATAAAAACAGTCAACTAGTCACTGTCTGACCGTGGAATATTAAATTGGTAGAAAAAGTTTTTTAAAAGGATAATATCCCTAGATAATCTGCAAGGTTTCTTGCTAGTGGTTTCTACTGTTAAAGAACCAAACCAAACCAGCTGATATTGAACACACACTGAGCCTTTTTTTAGAAGCCATTTAGTGTCACGTGAGACTACTTTTCTCCTTGTAGAATACTCATACCGGCCTAAACTTGCAGCTCCATGGGAGAATATAGCAAGATTGATGTGGAGTATTTTTGGTTCACTGAAAGTAGAAATATAAACAAGGCAATGTTTTTTATCCAGCTTTCTGTGAGGAACTGATACTCCATATAAGAATTTCTCTAAGCCATGATCTCACATGCAGTTCACTGTTGTAGTAGCACATACCCAGTTGCCCTCCAGGTCCAAGAAAGTCTTCCTCTAAAGGAAGGAATCCTTTTATAGAATGTTATTTCTCAAGGAAAGGTCATTCTATACATGATTCCAACTTCTGTGCCATGGGGGTGGTCTGGTTTTTTTGAAACCACCATAAAACCACAGTTCTCACTTACTGGAAGTGCCTGATATTACATATCAGAGACACAGCCGACAGTTGCCTAAGCCTCAGCTGGCCATCGTCCCATCATATGGGAAAAGGAGTCAGTCTTAAAACACTTGTGTAAGATAATGAAATCAAACCAATTTATTCACAAAAAAAAGTAGATTAGCCATCTAATTATCTGAATCTAAAGATGTCTAAAGGTGACTTTTGCTTTCCCCTCTCCATTCTAGAGTCTGTCCTTTGTACTCCTCTCAAAATACTTTTCTTGATAAGTGCCCTTTCTTTTCTTGACCTGTCTGGTTTTGTTTTAGAACCAAGGGTTTTCTCTGACCTAGTCATTCTTTTTTTCTTATCTTGGCTGTTCTCTAGCTCTAAAATACCCATTAGCCTCTCCTCCAGGCAATTCCCTTTCGCTTCAGCATGTTTCTATAGATCTGTTGCCAGACTCTGGGAGTTTTTTTTCTTTCCAGGTTATCTTTGGTAACCTCAGCCATAAGCACAAGCTCATTGATCATCTTTGTGATAAGGTCACTCTGATGAGTCTCTGAATCTCCTTAATTCTTTCTCCTTCAGGTCTGTCTCTTTCTGTCTTACTGTCTGACATCTCATATAGGATGTCCTGGCATCAACCTAGAGCTTTTTTATTTTCCTACCCAAAACCACCCAACATTATGACCATGAATATCACCTCATTAATGTCACACCACACCCTCAGAATACTTTCCTTTTAGTGGGTGTCTCCCCAGGATTACATGTCTGCATATCATTCATAAGATTTTTGCTTGATTTAATCCAAAGGCACATGTTTTCATACAAGTTCTTTTTGTGTGCTGTCCTGACGAGCATTGCCTGACCCTGTGTGATAAATGTACATCCACTGAGACGAGCTTTGCAAAGATCATTCCTCAAATCCCTGATCATTTCCTACCATTCTGAGGAATGTTACTCATCATTTCTCAAACTTTCTTGCTTGCCTCTAACCACAGAGCTTTGGTCCTTAAGTGCCTTGTCATTTGAGATTCTTTACAGCAGAGTACTTGTAAAAGGCTCATATTTTATCCAGTCAGCACCTGGAGACAGACAGGATCTAAATTTGCATCTAAAATTATGTCTATATTTCAGCAACTGAGCTCTACCCTTCCTATTTTATAATTAACTTTTAGATGGCTCACTGCTATTGTTACTTTATCACAGCTCCTGTTAATACCTAGGTCAAGGTCACATCTGGGGCTGTCAGATTCTATAAGGCAGATAAAATTACTTCTAGTGAGGTGCCTTCAGCTCCTGCTTCTTCTCCTTTATTTTTCCTGAGGAAGGATAATTTTAGTAGGGTAAGCAGATGATCGTTGTTTCAGATGTTGTGACCAGCACGCTTCAGAGAAGCCCCCACTTTTCAGACTTGCAGCAACCTTGGTACCAAAAGCTGGCTGATGATTTGAATCGAGGTAGGTGGATCAAAGCACTGGTTTCGATCCTTGAATCCATTCCTTTGCTTGAATCCAACCCTTTGCTTGATGTATGGGTTTGTCTAACTGCTTGCTCCTGTCATATTGGAAAACAAAATAGAAGACAAATTATGTTTGTCTCTGACAAGGACAGCACCACAAGTAAAACAAAAGAAGGGGATATTTTAGAGGAATTTTCTCTCCATAATGAACAAACACGCTTATTTTGAGTGGAAAAACCAATCAAAAGAACAATTCCGCTAATGTAGTCAGTAAAATAAAGAAACTTCTAACTTGATAATAATTCATCACCTTCATCAGCAACTTGACTTGTATGTGAGTCTATTATTTTAATCTGAAAAAAAGCTGCACAGATTTATTTAAAGTAAAGCATAGCAAACAAGCGAGGGCCTCCTCCGCTTTTCACAGCCTAGAGCATGAAAGCTGCAGATCTTTTATTGTATTTTTATCCAGCACACGACAACAGAGTAACTTGTCTTGACAGAAGAAGATAAAGCTCAAATGGCTTTGGTAAGTTATTAAAACCTGAAGGAAGATGATGATCAACTGAACACTATTTGTAGTTAGTAGGTGGCTACGCTGTGCACTTAAAGTGAATTAAACAAATGCAAAAACAAAAATCCTGAGAAAACCAGTGTTTTTGACATTGGTTTGGAGAGAAAAATGGAAAATCAGAGAGAAGTTGGTATGATTTTCTCTGTCAAAGAGCAACATTATTTTCATTATCTATGTCATGGGTTAGTTTCTGATCCCTGAACTTAGGGAAGCAACCAGAATGCATGATAGAACCAACATGAGGACAGATAGCCCTTGTCCATGTTCAACTAACCCACTTGTTGCAGCTACAGCAAGTTACTCGCCAGGTCCATGTGGCAGGAGGAAACAGCAGATCACAGCACCTAGTCCACACACTGTGTCAAAGAAAGAGAAAATTCAGCCCTCCATTTACCATTTATAGTGCCAGGGGATAGAAGGGACATCCATTGGGTCTCACATTGATCAGGTGATGGAATTTGGTTGGCTCCTTCATGAACCCGCAACACTTCAGCATGTTTTGTTTCTCCTGAGCTGCCACTCTTCTGGAAAATGGGAGCTATGAAAGAGCAGCCTAAATAAAAGGGTTAGGTTTAGATTAGACGGAATGCAATGTTGAAACAGAATATAAGCAACTCAAAACAGATCATGGACATACCCTTCACACCATACCTAATCAAGACAGAGCTAGTCACAACTGTTGCTACTGATTCCTAACTACTGCAATAACCATCACAGTAATAATAAAGAGTAAAAAAAAAAAAGAATGTTCTATAAATTACAGAATCACAGAACATTAGGGATTGGAAGAAACCTCAGAAGATCATCTATTCCAATCCCCCTGTCACAGCAGGATCACCTAGACCAAGTCGCGCAGGAACACATCCAGGTGGGTTTTAAACTTCTCCAGAGAAGGAGACTCCACAAGCCCTCTGGGCAGCCTGTTCCAGTGCTCTGTCACCCTCACTGGGAAGAAGTCCCTTCTGATATTTATATGGAACCTCCTATGTTCCAGCTTGCACCCATTGCCCCTTGTCCTATAACCAGATTACACTGAGAAGAACCTGGCTCCATCCTCCTGACACCCACCCCTCACACATTTACAGACATTAATGAGGTCACCTCTCAGTCTCTGGTTTAACCTTTAAATATAAAAATATAAAGCATATTTATTCTCATGCTTTTTCATAAATAATGTAAAATAAGTAAAAAAAATTGCACCAATAATACTGTAAGACACAACTTTTAAGAAACCTTTGTTATAGTTTAATTGCATTTGATTTAGGTGGGACAGAGTTGATCCTCCCCATGACAACTCTCATGGTGCTGTGTTTCTGGTGGTAGCTGGAGGGGTGTTGGTATGACCCCAGTGTTTGCTGCTGAGCAGAGCTTGCATAGTACCAAGACTCTGGAGTGTTTTTGTCTTTTCCTAACATTCTCCCCAAGAGAGTAGCTCCTGCTGCTAGATTTGTCTCTCAGAGACAGAGTACGAAATAAGAGCTCACGCCTCTCTCAGACTGAATCATTATCAAAAGCAGATACACATGGAGTCTCCTTCGCTGAAGGTGTTTAAAACCCCCCGGATATGTTCCTGTGCAACTTGGTCTAGGTGGTCCTGCTGTGGCAGGAGGATTGGAGTGGATGATCTTTCAAGCTCACTTCCAACCCCTAGTGTTCTATGATTCTGTGAGCACCATCAAAATGGTACTTAGTACAAGAGCAGAAGAAATTTAGGCTCCATTTTTCTCTTTGCTTATTCTCTTGAATAATCAAGATTACAGTAATTTTTAACAGACTTTCTCCTATATTCATGTTCCTGGCTGCCCAACCAACACTGAAAGCCGCAAAAAAACCTTTCGTACCTTAATCCCTCACTGCAGCTGGCATTGTAACAGGAGAAAGAAAAATAAACTGTAGAGGAATGTTCAGCAGCACATACCTTACAGATACATGGTGATGAAGTCCTCCTTGTTCCAGTATTCATTTCCTCTCCGGAGTCCTATTACCATCCATGCATCCTCCCTGCCTAAAGTGAGCCTCCAGTTTGCTTGTCTGCAGAACGTCATGGAGAAGCAGGATAAGGAAAGGAAAGAAACTGAAGCAAGGAGTATTGTAACTTAGTAGACTACTGTTCTTAGTAAGACTAAAAATTAAGAAGTCCTCAAGCCTTAAAACAATTTTACACCACAAAGCCCTCAGTATGGGTGACTTTTCCTGCTACAACATATCTGTGTTTAATATTTCATTTTCTTGCAATTACTTCACTTTGATGTATATTTGATGCCACTGTCAGCTACACAAAAAATAAAAGACCTACCTGAAAGAGCCAGGCAGAACAGGAACTACATTCTGCTTTGAAAAATCTGGGTTATATCAGCAACAGCACAATATCCCACTTCACAGTAAGTGTGGTTCCTACCTTTCACAGAATCACAGAATGTTAGGAATGGGAAGGGATCTCAAAAGATCATCTAGCCCAAACCCCTTTCATACCATTTAACAAAGTTGGACATACAAGAGAGACCAAAGTTGGTCTTCTATAAGGGTTTCACATCAAAATACGAGGGACAGGTTGAGACATTATTCTAGAAGCAATTATACAGAATGTTTTCCTTGGAATTTGAGTCCCAAGATTATCTTGCAGAAATGTCAAATACCAGCAAGTTTAATGAAATCTATTTGTGGAAATTGAAAGCATCTTTAAATACACTAGTCTGTTCTTGAAACACTGCAGTCAAGCCCTGGGGTTTCAAACAACTTGCTGAAATAGCACAAATAATAGTGCAAATAAAGAAATTATTCCTGTGATGCATGTAAATATTTTTTCAGATTGGAAACTTTCCATCAGCTCAGGATGGTTTTGATGCTGGGTTACCAATGCTGGCTTCAAGTACTAGGCACTGTGCAGCAAAGGTACACAGTACTTAAAATCAGTAATTACATAACCCCTAAGCACAAGGCCAAAGTGGCCTCACAGTCTTCCTGAGCTTGCTCTATGCATTCGTAATATCAGGCTCTCAGAGACAACAAAATTCAGTGGCAGGTTTCCTGAGAGATAGGGGGCCTGACTTGGCAATCCTGCTGATCTCACACGACTTTCAAGTTGGCAGTGCTGGTGTCTGTGTGACAGGTACAATTTATCACAGTTTTCTGTCCAACAGCTCCGCAGTGCCCGATGGAGCACGTTGACACGGTCACATCAAAAGACAGCAAAGCCCCAGATTCTCTCTCCTGTCATGTAACACAACGCTTATTAAATTTTATGCTTGGATATTTTTGTTATCTATGAACAGAAGATGACTTCTGAAACAGATAACTTGGACTCAGACCCAGCACACACCGTAGACCTTCATATTCAGGGATTGTCTACAAAGCAAATTCAGACCCCTCTGATGTGAGGACTGTCAATGAATCATAGAATCATTGAATCACTGAAGCTGGAAAAGACCTCTGAGATCATGAAGTCCAGCCTGTGACCTAACACCACATCAAAAGATTGGCCAGACCATGGCACTAAGTGCAACATCTTAAAGATCTCCAGGGATGGTGATTCCACCACTTCCCTGGGCAGTCCATTCCAATGTCTAATAACCCTTTCCATGAGGAAGTGCTTCCTAACGTCCAAACTAACCCTTCCGTGGCACAGTTTCAGGCCCTGACCTCTCCTCCCATCATTAGTTGCCTGGGAAAATACCCCAACCTCCACCTGACTACAACTTCCCTTCAGGTTAACCCTTATCAGATTAACCGGTAAGATCATAGAATCATTAGAGATTGGAAGGGACGGCAAAAGATCATCTAGTCCAATCCCCCGCCACAGCAGGATCACCTAGATCAAGTCACACAGGAACATGTCCAGGCGGGTTTTAAACCTCTCCAGGGAAGGAGACTCCACAATCCCCCTGGCAGCCTGTTCCAGTGCTCTGTCACCCTCACTGGGAAGAAGTTCCTTCTCATATTTATATGGAACTTCCTATGTTCTAGGTTACACTCATTGCCTCCCTTCTTATCACTAGATGACACTGAAAAGAGCCTGATTCCATCCACCTGACACCCACTCTTCAAATATTTATAGAAATTATAGTCACCCCTCAGTCTCCTCTTCTCCAAGCTAAAGAGACCCAGAGTCTTCTCTTCTGCAGGCTAAACCCCAGCTCCTCATAAGACTTTCCCTCTCATCCCTTCAGCCTTCTCTAGACCCGCTGCCGCACCTCAATATTTTTCTTGAAGTGAGGGGCTCAGATCTGCACACAGCACTTGAGAAGCCATGAAGACACATGTTCTAAACGTTCAGCCTTTTCTCACGAAGACCTTAGAACATACCAGGTAAAATACAAGTGACATGTTCCAAAATCATCTGCTTATTGAAAGAGAGTGGAAATGTTAATCTGCGTATATGACCTCTTCAAATGACCAAATGCCTGCCCCCAAACCCACCAGAATAGAATTAAAAAAAGCTGGGAAGAATCTATCTAATAATTTGTTCAGGAGGAAATGATTGGAGTAGATGATCTTTCAAGGTCCCTTCCAACCCCTAGTGTTCTGCGATTCTGTGAATGCACAGAAAGCTGAAAGTGTGTGAGTACAATAAGGGATAAAGGCTATGATACTGAAACAGTTCCCTGGTTGGTGGAGACTCTTAGAAGTGCTACAACTTACCTGTAATTAATTTACACTTTTTTCTATTATCGCAGAATCACAGAACATTAGAGATTAGAAGGGACCTCGAAAGATCTAGTCCAATCCCTCTGCCTCAGCAGGATCACCTAGATCCAGTCGCACAGGAATATATCCAGGTGGGTTTTAAATGTCTCCAGAGAAGGAGACTTCACAACCCTCCTGAGCAGCCCATTCATCTGTATTTACATGTTATTTCAAGTGCCAGTCTTTTCCTGACAAGGTTCATACTTACAAAGTTCACATACATGACAAATAAAACCAGAGATCGCTATACGTGTCTTTTCATATGAAAAGTCCACCTCTGCCCCAAAATTTAAGAGGAAAGCAATTAAAAACACTCTCCCAAACAATATTGAATAGGAGATACTTCCTCCATTATTAAAAGGCATGACCTACCCTCAACTTCATGGTAATGGGCATCAAGTGACTAAGGGATGTGAAGAGGAGGAGGCATCTTCCTGATTACCTGCTGAGAAGATGGGCCTTTTTGGTCCCTGATACTCATGATAGTCTTCTGCAAATTTCTTCCCTACTACTGATCATAGCCCTTCATGATGATTTCCAGAAGCTCCCAGAAGACAGGGAGAGATGGGATGTAAAGCAGTGAAATACATTTATACAGAAAGAAACAGGGAAGACAAGAAGCCCTGTTTTGCTAAACAAAAACCAAATTTGATCCTACTGCTATATAGGAGAATCTCTGTGTAGGAGAGTTTTGAAGCCAAGCAGAGACCAGAACCTGGCAATTCATTAGCAGGTGTGAGGCAGCTCATATGTTTGCAGACACAGCATTCCTGAAAATGTCTTCTGCAAGTCTGTGCCCATCTTTTCTGCAATAACTGTTTCGCTTAATCTCAGTTCACTAGTAACTCTTGACATTTCTATTGTCCTGTCTTTCAGTCAGTCAGAAAATCACTCAGTTCTCTCAGAAAAAGCTACATCTTTCAGAGGACACTTCTAGGCTGAGTGCTAGAGAGCAGCACCATCAGTGTGAAAACCAATGTTGTTACTTGATTGATGCCATTGGAGTTAATTTTCTCTTATTAAACCTATGGTTTTCTATGTATTTCTTGAAGAAACACAATATTACAACACAGAATCATAGAATCATGGAATGGTTTAGATTGGAGGATCATCTAGTTGCAACCACCCTGCCGTGGGCAGAGACATTGCTCACTAGGATCAGACTGATCAGAGCCCAACCCAACCTGACCTTGAACATTTCAGGACAGGTCATCCGCAACCTACCAGGGCAACAAAATTGGCCAAAGTGTCGTTAGTTAACCTTTTTAATCCGCTTCTTTCCCTTTGACAAATGGCTGGAGAAGCATCCAGCTTTGTGAAGGCTCGTGTATCTTTTAGAGATCTTGGCTCATAAAGATCAGTTTGGGTTGGAAAGGATTTGACAAAACACCTGATGTTAACCTCCTGCCACCGGCAAAGAGAAAGGAAGAACCGTCCCTGGGTGGGCTCGAACCACCAACCTTTCGGTTAACAGCCGAACGCGCTAACCGATTGCGCCACAGAGACTTGTCTGGCCCACAGCCTTATGACACAACCCAGGAAAATAAGAGATGTTTTCAAAATATAATAATTTGTTTTTAGTAGTAGGCATAGCAGCCTAAAAAATGTGAGCAAAGCATGAAGTGGCCAACACAGTGTAACAGCCTAAGGGTAGGTACTCTGAAAGAACTTTCACAAATAAGCAATACAATTCCTACTAATTCACTCCTGAAAAATGGGTCAACAAGTCTGAGGAAGGAATATTTCTTCAGACTACTAACAAGAAATAGTCACATTACCTCTACTTATAGTTTACTTAATTAGTCTTTAAGATTCTGGGGATTCCAGTAAGGTATCGTCTGACACCCACAGTCTGCTGGAAGAGCTCAGGCACATATGAAAACGTCTGTCTGTTATCATATATAGCTCACACAATAACCAATTCCTTTTCAAGTGTCTCTTATATATGTACAATAGTGCAATGATCCAAGAGGTTGCCAAGAACTAGCATCTCTACAGTCTGTTGTTAATCCACATTTGTCTGTCTGTCCATCCTGATGTCACAAGACACTCTCAAAAGAGAGGCAAGACACTGAAGAGCAGCTTCCCATGCGTTTGTCTGACTGGAGATCAAAGCAGGAGTGTTTCTACAAGGTTGACAGATTGGACCAGATGTTGACACTTTCTTTGTGCAAAAATAAGATGGTTAACATATCAGGGGGAAAGAAATCCACCCAGATGTGTTCCCGTGCGACTTGGTCTAGGTGACCCTGCTGTGGTCTGGGTGATCCCTAATGTTCTGCGATTCTGTGACATTGATCTTAATGGTGCATAAATGGTGGGGAAATTATGATTATGGTGAAGACAGAGAACATCCCTTAAATGAATGAATCCTTTACAAACTCTTTTCTAAATTGTGCTTTTCATGTACAAAGTAAAGCGACTGCTATGATACATTGCTTGGCCCCATTTCCTCCTGTTTTGAGGGGTAATTCTTTTTGTACCTCCCTTTCTCCAAGCAAATATGTATTATAAGTGCATTTCAGAAATAACTTTCACAATAACAGCCAGGCTTCAAATTCACTGAATAAAGTGGAAATCAGAAAACATGTTCCATTTGGAATAATGGGGATGAACATTATGTGAAGCTAGAGGGGAAGAACCTGGCTTTGATGCAAAGATACATGTCTGCCATTCGGCCAATTTGGCATTCAGTTCTGTTCACCTGTTTAGTTCTCACCGCATGATCACCTCCATGAAAGCCATTTTTTCCAATCTGTGATTTAATTACTAAAAAGAATTAATTAAGCACTTTATAATGTTTAGGTAACATTCATGGCATGATGCATGCCGAGTGCAGCACTAGCCTGCTGTCTGCCAGCTCTTAATCAACCGGCAAGTTAAAAAAAGGAAATTAAAAATATTCGCCCACACGAAACCTATTGTGTTTAAATTCACGCATAAACCACAGATTTGATTAGAAATATGTTCGTATTTTACACAAGATGAATTTCACTATGGACATTCAACATAAAATGAGTTTCAGTGGCAATATAAAATTCTATGTGAAAATCTACTCTGAGTAAGCTTGGTTCAGTTCCTAACTGCACAGATGCAGAGCTGATGTGGCTCTAACTGCTACTGTGATAGATGTATTTTATTGATATACGAACAAATTATTTCAGCCTTGCAGAATTCAGATACATTTTCTTATGTGCTATTGACCTGTCTGACTCAGATAGTTCCAAGGGTGTTGACTGACAGCCAGCTGACCATGAGCCATCAGTGTGCCCAAGTGGCCAAGGCTCAAAGAACAACAACATTAGGGACTGGAAGATCATCTAGTCCAACCTCCCCCACCACAGCAGGATCATCTAGACCCAGTCACAAAGGAACATGTCCAGGGTGGGTTTTAAATGTCTCCAGAGAAGGAGGCTCCTTAACCTGTTCAGCAATTCCAGGGCTCTGTCACCCTCACCATGAAAAAGTTCCTCCTCCTATGTTCCAGCTGACACCCATGGCCCTTGTCCTATTACTAGAAGACATTGAGAAGAGCCTGGCTCCATCATCCTGACACCCACCTTTCACATATTTATAAACATTAATGAGGTCACCTCCCAGTCTGTGTTTCTCCAAGCTCAAGACACCCAGGTCCCTCAGCCTTCCCTCATCAGGGAGATGTTCCACTCCCTTCATCATCATTGTGGCTCTGTGCTGCACTTTCTCCAGAAGGTGGCCAACAGCAGCCTGGCCTGCATCAGAAATAATGTGGCCAGCAAGGTATCCAGTACCTCAATGTCTTTCTTTTGTTGAGGTGTCCAAAACTCACAGTACTTAACGTGTGGCCTCACAGTGCTGCGTACAGAGGGACAACCTCTTACCCACTGCTGCTGTCTACACTATTTCTTATATAAGTTAGCATGCCATTGACCACCTCGGCTACCTGCACACACTGCTGGCTGATATTTAGCCAACGATCAGTCAATACCCCCAGGTCTCTCTCTGCTAAGCAGTTTTCCAGCCACTTTCCCTTAAGGCTGTAATGTTCCACTGCATTTTTGTGACCCAAGTGCAGGATGCAGCACGTGGCCCAGTGGAAGCTCATACAATTGGCCTTGACTTGTCAGTTCAGACTGCTCAGGTGCCTCAGTGGATTCTCTCTAACAGTACTGCCCCTAGCTGAAATAACACAGTGCTTCGTGACTGAAGCAAAGGAAGCAAGACTGACTGAATAATGAAGCACAAAGAGATTAAAACAGAACAAAGCCAGCTGAAACAGACCAGTTAACTTTCAGCAGAAATCAAGATTGAATTAATATTCCCTATTGTTAAGCCCAAGGCAGATAAAAGCCTGAAAATTGTTCCCATATAAAAACTTCAAAGTAAGTGTTCCTTAAATAAGTCTTCCTTTCCCTTTCCCTCTTAATCCTCTTAAGCACTTTCTAAGCTTTCCTTAACTATATACATACGTTCTAATGACTGTTTTTTAACATTAATCTCCTTTGTCAGATCAGAGCTTACAAAATCTCATCACTCATTGCCGACAATGTCATATTTCTAGAATTACTACAATATAATCCGAGTTACTGACAAAAACAATCCAAGGTATTTAACTTTTCCCATCACATTGTAGCCAACATAAAAACACCCTGAAGCAAAAATCATTGTGTTTACAATGAAGAGACCTTTTCATGTCTGTTGTTCAGGTACCTTTTGATAAGGAAGCATTAGTCAAACAGATGAATGCTGTCTACTTGGACCTCCTAATAACTTTTTCCAGAGCGTTCCAGATCTGTCAGAGGCTCCCAGGGAAAGTCCTGCCACACTGCACAGGAGCAAAGGTCTTAGAGTAAATGTGTAGTTAGAAGCTGATAAAGACAGTGGAGAAGCCATTTCTTTGAGACAGATTAAGGTCTCTGCCCTTTTCACTGTGCCAAGGCTTCCGGTGTTCAATGTATTCATAAACAATACAGAGACAGAAACGAAGAGAGAGAATAGTAATAAAAGCAAATGCTTATTATGAAGAAGTGGGAAAAAGAAGTTATGAGATTGACTACTTTGGTAGATAATATTACAAGCAAATAAAAGCTAAACACATGGGGAAAATCAGTTCTAGCTTCACATATTAAACAATGAACTTTGAAATAATATTTATTACTCAGAAATGAAATAATCATAGCCTGAAATAAAGACAGCCCTATCTGAAATAAACCCAAAATATTTTCTCAAATTTTGCAGATAGACATTTTTATCCTCCGAGGCGGTAAAGGCTGCATTTAATTCCAGCTACTGCACTTCCTTCTGACTTTTGAGAACAGTCTAACAGCAGGTTTAAAAACAAAAGTGTTTTGCAAAACTACTCTATAGTAAAAAACATCCCAAGGGATTGGTCACAAAAAGATATTCAGAGTTTAAGTTTCTCTGCATTACCCCTTTGGAACAATCACCTGACACTGATGCTATGGAGTTCTTGAACAGCTATTTGAATCTGAGATTCTCTAGAAAATGAAAGTTATTACCATCATATGGTAATATATAATTATAATAACAATTATCCATATAGGTTGCAGATAATTTATCTCAAGGCAAAAAAACATCTAACTTGAAAATGCATCTGCAACCCCATATCAGCTTAATGGAGAGCACAGCATGTTAAGGATCAAGTTGCACACATCAGCTGCTTAGGAACCCAGCAAAACATATTATCTGAATTTGTTTTCCTTTGTTTGCCTCCAGCCTTTTCTGTTTCCCGATTTTACATGGGTTTCTGCATGGCTAGCAGAAATAATCTCTCCACAGCACAAAACAATTTCAGAGCATTATGAATGGTGGAGCTGCAGCTACTACTCCACAGCTGGGGTCAGGAGAACTTTCGTCATGCTTCGCAATCTACTTCTGGCTATCGTTTAAGAGAGGAAAGAGTCAGTAGCGACCACACAAATTAGAGATCTGATGTGACAGGAGCAATGTTGTGCAAATGTGAAATATGGAATGCCTATTTTGTTAAAATATATCTCATGAAAGCTGGCTGCCACTAGTTAACCCTGCCATCGCCTCCAGAGATCAGGGTTAGGAATGCCAAATTAAAGTCACAGCTAATACCTTAACTGAAAGAATACATCACAGCTTACCTATCCAAAAGGGAGAAGATAATTAGGGGCTGACATTCAGCTGTGACTTCTGGTCAGCTCAGAGATGAGTTGCATTAGTGTCTTTGTTCATATGCTGGTCAGAAATAGCCTTGCTGGTTTTTTGCCTTGATGTGTATTTCACTGATACTGAAAAAATGAATGTGCTTGACCAACGGTGATAATACATCTTGCTGCACTGATACTAGCTGTTCTACATCATTCATCCATCTCAGTCTCTCATTCTCTTACTTGCAGGAATTAATGCATTAAAACCTCAACTTGTTTTACTTTGATATTGAACAGGAACCATAGGGGTTTTTTAACTCAGAAAAGAACATCAAGATAATATTATTTAAAAAAACTAAAGTAGATGAATGTGATTTACAGAATCAGTGTCTAATCAAACTCTGTTTAGTACCATAATACCCTATCACAGAATCACAGAACATTAGGGATTGGAAGGGACCTCAGAAGATCATCTAGTCCAATCGCCCTGCCAGAGCAGGA
>JAOXOE010027247.1:0-18942 GCA_028565055.1 Phoeniculus purpureus
TGGAACAGAGGAGGTTCCACATCAATGTGAGAAGGATCTTCTTCCCAGTGAGGGTGACAGAGCCCTGGAAGGGGCTGTCCAGCAGGTTGTGGAGTCTCCTCTGAAGACTGGCCATGTTCCTGTGCAGCTGGATCTAGGGGATCCTGCTGTGATGGGAGGATTTGACTGGATGATCTTCCAAGGTTCCTTCCAATCCCTAAAGTTGTGTGATTCTGTGAAAAACCCCATTGCTGTTGGTAGCAGAGGAAGCAGTGGTATAGAAAGAAAAACCTTTCTCTGCAGTCACTAGTTAAAGAATAAATCTCAAAGGCCAAATGAGAACGGTAAGTACGCCTGCTTTTGGGTGCCATGCATTGAATTCTTTCTTTTCTTTTCACCTATTCAAACTGTTCAGCTGCACTGGGAAGCTCTGATGGCCATAAAACAATTGCACATCTTCATGTTGGCAGGCTTAGCCCAGGACAACTTTCTCCTCCCTCATTTTAAACCCCGATGTGCTGCCTCTGCTGGGTTCTCTGTGACTGGAGCAGTGAATCTCCTTCTCACAACTAACCAGTCAGGGGAACTAACACCTAAACAACCAGAGGAAAAGTTGGGGCAAGATCAACCTAGCAAAGAAGTTCTACCTCAGCCTGGCCTGGTAAGTGACTGGTGATGTATGTGGGACCCAAGCAATCTTTTCTCTGTAGGAGTCATATTGGCAGCACTCAGAGAGCAGCTCCACTTTTTATCACAGAATTGTCTTCTCTGCAGCCTGTGGTTGTCTAAACCTGGAGTTACCAAGGGATTGGGTAGAGAGAGGTGAAGCTATGGCTGCTCTCCGTGTCCATGTGTGTGTGTCTTTGCAGAGCTCCCAGACAGACAGAGGAGAAAATTTCCCAAAGTTTGAGGCACTTTTTTTGCTGTGAAATAGCTGCAGGAGGACTAGATGAAGAAAATGGCTCGAGAGAACAAAAGTTCAGGGAAATAGGTGCAGCAATAAACCCCGTGATTTATGAGCAGTCTTCCATCAGTTCCCATGATGAATTTGCTCTAGTCGCTGCCTTCTGAGTCACCACCAGAACTCATGTACAAACCAGAGAGATCTGAATTGTAAATTATTCTGTTTATTATTCATGATGAATAGAAAATCACTGTGTTAACATCTCCTGGTTTTTCATTTAAGGTTTGAGATAGATTGAAAATGAAAGTTGTTCAGATGAATCTTTGAGCTGTACGGAACTTGGCACGTGTCATTTTTTCTGCTCCCTACTCTGATTCTAGCCTGCAGCCCTTCCTCATTGGAAAGGTTCTGGTTTTCCCACCTCTTCCTGTACCCAGCAGCCCCATTTCCCAAACAAACACTTGGAATTTGGGGTTTCTCTGGATACAGCTGCAATTTCTCCATTACTAAATGTTGTTCTCTTCTTTCTTCCCACCCCCCCCCCCCCCCATGCTGCTGTCTTTGGTCTCTACTGCTTCCTTGCACAGGGAAAAGTTTGTTGATTAGCTCCAACGCAGAAAAGAATGTGCAAAGAAACGATCCCAGAGGGCCACTCAGGTTCCTCTGCAGTGATCTGGGGAGTCTGTGACAGGAGCACATATGTCACCTCCTGCCATGCGTGTGAGCTGCTCCAGCTCATTTCCTGTCTATGGTGTAAGTTGTGTTTCTAAGGAGTGAGCTTCAGTTTCTAGTTATCATTGTAAAGGTCAGTCAGCCCAGACAGGCAGCTCGCTGGTGACATGAGTTAATCACTTAGCTATCAGAATATAACTGTGTGTACCGTGAAACAGAGGGACAGCATCATGCTGACAGCCATTCTGCTCAGGAAAGTCATCTCACATATTTGTGGGGGTCCAGTCTGGTAATCAGAACCCCGTGTGGTGAGTGAACTTGCAAGCATGTGAGGTACTCCCTGGTGATTTCACGTCAGTGCTGTGGTGATTCCACACAGTTAAGGGACAGAAGACTTATTGACCAGTGTGCACTGGAGAGTTGTGGGGGCACCTTCACAGCTCAGCTTTGCTCTTCATAACTGATTTTCTGTGGTCGAAACCATGTCCTGAAGAACAGAGAGCGAAAGACCACGTTTCAGGAAAATATGAACCTGCTGTGAAAGGAGCTTTAGAAATGTAGAAGAACCTTACCAAATTGCCCAGAGTTACTACTGTATCTGTGGTAAAACCATGATAACACAGAAGGGACTTCTGTGTGCTGGAAAAACTACTGGCTGTACTGTTAGTAGGTGCAGAAAAAGAGATCCTGTGTGACAGGCTGAGCAATGCAGGGAACTAGCATCTTCTGTAGAGCCTGTGCAAATCCAGACTAACTTCAGAAACATTGTTCTCCCCTGTGGACAGATGTTCTGCAGCTGAAGTCAAGTGAACCACAGATAGTAGATTGCGTGCTGAGTGCCGCAGAAGGGCTAAGAGTGAAGGAACATGTGGTGACCTCTTATTGAGGGCATCAGACATGACTCTCTCTGAGTCTCTTTTCTGACAAAAACTGCATTACAGCTAGAGATGCAGCAGCAATCTCCTTCCCGTCAGTGTCTCCTGGGACCCAACTTGCTCACAAGAAGACACATGAAATCATGGGCATTTGAGGTGGCCACAGCTTGAAGCTGACCTGATGTCACCGTGATGGTTTGTGTAGCTTTAGTCACTCAGGGTAACCAAAGGCTCACTGGGAGTTTGGATCCTGAGTGCCAGTCTAACCTTTTCTTCCTCATGTCGTGCCTGAGCACAGAGGACAATTTACAGTCTTGGGACTTCTGAGGGCTGGGGGAATTGTCCAGTCCAGGAACCCAGATAGGGCTCAGAGGCCACTTCTGTGTTGTAGTGCAGAAGCTCACCTCCCTCCTTTCTGCTTAACATCGCGATGTGGACTCAGTGGCACCCTTTCCCAGATAACAACACAGCTGGTAGACTATTGCAAGGGCTAAAGGAGTTTGTAAAGTTCCAGTTACTTCTACCTTATACTTCTTTATGTTTTTAGTGTTGGGAGTGGAAATACTGAACCCATCCCTGCCTTTGGTTTCCAGTCCTGCCTGTGTGCTCTGCAGCAGGCACCAAGGCTGGCAAACAGTTCTGGAAAAGCGGAGAAAGAGCTCGATTTGCTAAAGATTATTTTTGAACATTTATGTTTTATGATAAAGGGTAAAAAAAGTCATTAAAATATTCTCAGGTGTCTTAATAAACCCCCAATTTTACTCCAAGTTAACCTGTTAGCTCTCTTGAAACATCACTGCTGGCTCAAATTCTTCAGTGTCCTGAATTTTTAGAGGGAGCTGGGGAAGAGCGAAACGCCCAGCTCTGGCAGGTGATGAGTATTTTGATGAGAAGTGCTAAGCAGCCAAAATAAATCATTAGGAGAAGGGGGCAACGTGTGAAACAGGCCACAAGGAGCTGGAGGGCAAGTTCTTGGTGAGTCTGAAAGCCTGTTGGTAACCACGGCAACAGGGAGCCCAAACTGACAGCGCTGCCATCGGCAAATGCTGGAGGGCGACTTACAGCGCTTTTCTCATCCAAGCAATATCCTCTCCCTCCCCGCTGTGACCTGCCCCAGGCAGGGCTCCTCTGACCTCGGGATTCTCCCTTCACAGCAACAATCTGCAGGAAGACCAGGGAAGCCCTGCAGCCCTAAATTCCTCATCCTTCAAGTCGAGCGCTCCAGTGTGTGTCAGGCGTCATCTCCTTGGCTATCGGGTTTGATAACGAGCGTGGCAGATCAGAAAGCCTTCTTCAGGCAGCAAAGTGAAACCTCTTCTGGATTCTGAGACCAAGCAGAGTTTTGAACCCTCTGTGGTCGCAAACAGAGTGACTGGAATGACAGTGTCAGTTTTCAGCTGAAACTGTTTAATCTATTTCTGAATAATCTGTGTTGAAGCAAAAGTGCCTTCACCAAATGGGTTCAGTTTCATATGAAAAGTTGATAGAGACGAGTTTCAGTAAAGATCCTGCTGTGCCTTGAGTAGTCACAGAGTAATAGAACAGGATGGAACGGGCTTTAAAGATCACCTAGTCTGACCCTGCCCCAGCCGTGGGCACAGACACCTTCCACTAGACCAGGTTGCTCAGCCTAGACTTCAACATTTCCAGGCCTGGCCATGTTCCTATGTGACTGGATATAGGGTATCCTGCTGTGGCCAGGGGTTTGGACTGGATGATCTTTTGAGTTCCCTTCCAATCCCTAATGTTCTGTGATTCTGTGATGGGGCTTCTCTCACCTATCTGGGCAACATGGGCCGGGCTCTCACCACCCTCACGGTGAAGAACTTCTTCCTTACATCTCAGTTAATGCTGTCCTGTTCTGGGGGCAGAGCCATGGTACCACCAGCTGATGAACTCGGTACCATGCCAGACGTGTTTGCCACCGGGGGTTTATTTCTGTTGACAGTGATGAAGAGAAAGAGTCAGAAGAAAAGAATTTTTGTAGGGTAACAACTTCCAGTAGCACTGAGGTTCTGGCACTGTGCTTTGGAATTCACAGTTCACATGAAGCATCACCGTCGGCGGGTTTTGTCTGGCCTGCTGCATTGAAATCATCTCTGTTTGCATCAGTGTGAAGCAAAAAAGCAGGTGAACACTGAAACAATCACTGCTTCCTTCTATCACTTAATCTTCATAGTGAATTTGTAATGTTACTGCTTCACAAATTGTTGTAAACATGAAATCTTTCATCTAGATGGGAATTAGCTCTCTAGCAGAGTGTTTTCCTTGAAATGTAATAGTGGAGAGGAAAAACACTCACAATTATGCTTCTGGTTCTTCCACTAAGGTTCATCAAAATCTGTGATACTTCATTAGTGGCTTTGAACTGGCTCTGCATGGGTTCTAAACACTCAGGATTCCCTGTATGTTCACCTCTGTGATATAGAAGTGGCTCCTGAATTTTACGAGAGAAAAACTCAATTAGTCACAGTTTCAGACCTATCAAATGCACCATCTTTTGTGTTTGCTTTTGAGTTTCCTTAGCACCAACCAACACCCACGTGTGGCACCAATAGGAATGCAGTGAGCACTGGGGACATCCATACTGGCTTGCTGGGGTTTTTTATTGTTTTACTTGTAGGGCAGCTGCAGACTGGCCTGAAAGATGCCTGTGCTGGGATGTGCCCTTACCCCCTTATCCCAAGCACTGTCTGCCTCCTCTTTATCCCAAACACTGTCTGTCTCCCAGTGTGCTCCACAGGTTCATCTGCAAGTGCCTCTGAAAGGACAACTTGTACGTGATCAAAGCACCTCTTTCTGTTGAACTTTTCTCTATCAACCCAACTTGAGGAAGTAGATGAATTCCAGCTTGCGAAAAAAATGTAGAATATCAACAGGTCTGGACCTTATTTCAGCCACGTTTATTCTAAAAGGTCATTTTGTCTCCAGATAAGTGAAAAATAAAAAAGCAGTAAATAGTCTGGTTGCTTCTGGCCTTGCAGATCTCCCAACAGGGCACCAATGTAATTTATTTATGATCCCTTTTTTTCACCTGAATGAGCTTATTAAAAGAGAAAACTGTAAAAGATGGAGTCAAGATCCAGTAGGAGGTTTTTTTACCAGAACTTGGAGAGGTGGAAGATGTAAAGACACTAATTCTCTGCAGGCTCTCCCTTCCTACAGCAAACAGTCCTGGGAGGTGGTAAGGATGGGAGGGATCTGTGAGACTCTCCAGCACTTCTGCTGCCAGACCCTACCTTGGATGTACATAGGCCAGGCTGCTCAGGGAGGTTGTGGAGTCTCCTTCTCTGGAGATGTTTAAAACCCACCTGGCCATGTTCCTGTGCAACTGGATCTAGGTGAACCTGCTGTGGCAGGGGGATTGGACTGGATGATCTTTTGAGCTCTCTTCCAATGCCTAATGTTCTGTGGTTCTGTGATATGACTGGAGGCTCTTCTTTCCTCTTGTGGATGCAGGGCCAGAAAAGGAGAAGGCTCCCAGGGACACCTTTTCCTTGTAGACCTGCTATTAACCAGTTACTCCACTCACCAAGGGCAGTCTCACAACCAGGGAAGCCTTTGCTGTGACTTTACCTGTAGCTGTGTCCTTGGAGCAACTGAAACCCCAATGAGAACCCCAGAATTTCATTTGGCACTCAGCAGACCCGGCTGCAGAGAAGCTTCGTGGCTGGGGACACATCGACACTTTGCCCTCGCAATGCCCCTCCTACAAAAGTATAGAAAAAACTAAAAGCTAAATGATTGTCCAAATACTGAGAAGCTTTTTGTGTTTAGCTCTGGCCATTCTCACAGTGTCCTCTGCTGTGTGTGTGTTATACTGAGAGGTTATGAATGGGTGTGACTTCAGCTCATAGTGACGAGGATGAAGCAGAAAATACCAATCCCAACACTTAAGAGTCTGCTGTTCTCATTCTGTTGTCCTAGGTGTCTGTGTCACTGTAGTCAAGCTACTGGTGCTCTGACAGAATTTCTGATGCTACTTCAGGTCTCTTCAAGACGTCAGCGCTCCTGAGCGATGTCCAGGAAATACAGCCGAGCTCACAAGAGCTGGAGGAATCACCTGAGGTGAGGTGGAGAAGCTCTGTCATGGTGGGAGCTTGCGACACCGTGGAGGGCAGTGAAGGTGGTAAAGGTGAGCACAGCGACTACCTTGTCTGAGTGTGTGCAGTTCCACCCGATTCCCTTGTTGTTCAGGAGGCAGCAGAACATCGAGGACATGCAGAGCACTGGGCTGTTCCTTGAAGCAAGACCCTGCACTATTAGATGTAAAATACGTTTTCCCTTCCAAACAGTTTTCTTTTATTCCTATGCATAAGCCCAGCTCATAGAAAGAAAAACCTTCCTCCATTGTTCTCCTGGCAGCTGACATCCTCTCGTATAGTTTTACTCTTCTGTCTCTGAATGGGAGCAGGGCAGGCGGCTGTGCCAGGCATTTCTGTCTCCCAGCTCCCCAGCTCATGCAGCTAAAGCAATCAGCTCAGCACAGCGTGATGAGGAAAGGGCAAGTTGAACAGATGATTCAGAGGTGAGATGAGGACAAACAGATGTGTGAAATGAGGGGGCCAGGGGGCACTTCAGTTAACTTTTATGAAGCTTTCATGAATAATAAGCACTTTTCTTGTTTTCAAACTCATCTGGTTTCCCTGAGCAGGAGTAAATCACCAGCAAATTTATTTGCAGCTACTCTAATAGCTACAGCAGTTGGTTACATTAATTCCTCTCAATTACTAGTTTTTCTCAAAGATGTCAGATCATTTAGCTGAACACATGCTATAGATCTGTTGATTTAAAAATATTCAGTATATCTTGTACCAAAACATTGTGGGAAACAGCTTTGACTCAGCAGAGATTTCAGTAGTAAACAGCTCAGTGTAATTACTCAGGGCAAGTTTTAATCTGCTTGGTCATGAAATATTCATGGTCAGACCTAAGGATAAATGTCAGCGCAGTGCCAGCTCCTCACTGCATCTCGAACATTACCTGCAGATTGGTTCTGCAAGTGTTTACCTGCATACACTTAGGGAAGGTTTCTGCCTGCAGCATGCTGCTGAGCAGAGGGGTATGTGGTGCTCTCCTGTCCTCTCCTTCGCAAAGATCCTCTTGGCTGTGGTGATGGTTACTGGTGTTTGCTGGAGCTCAGCTCCAGTTCTTGGAAAGCCAAGGGTGATGCTTGTTTGTCAGTGGGGGGTTAATGTTTGGGACCTGTACAAAGCCTCATATTAAGCATCTTACATCTGCATGTAAACATGGGACAGGACAAGGCTCTCTGTGCCTGGAAGGTAGAGTCTGTGACAGAAGTCTGTTAAATAATCCTTACCTGAATGGAGTGAAGTTAGAAGTTTAATAGAAAAAAAAATGGGAAAAGTGTCAGGAATTGATTTGCTGTGGATGATGCACTTTGCTGAACGGTACAGGCGATGACGAACCTCTTGTTTGCACCCAGATGTAAATAGCTCACTCAGTGGGCAGCGGGGTTTCATGTAGGGAGCACAGGGGTCTCCAGTGCTCTGCTGAGCAGTACTGGGCTGGGTCGCAGCTGGATTATGCTGCAGTAGCTCGTGGTGAGCACAACGTCCACCTCATGTGTCCCAGTGACTGTACAGCTCCTGGCAGATCAGTGTCAGGGAGACTAAACAGACCTTTAGTCTGATTCAGTGCAGCCATTTTAAATGTGAACACTGGACTTCACCACTTCACACAAGTATGAGACTGTTGTTCCAGGTAAGTTGTTGTGATTGTTATGATGGCGACTGTCATTATTAATGCGAAGCCCAGTCAGACAGAGCCCTGTCATTGTGCCCCAAGCCAGCTTCTGCCAGGCAACAAGGTACCAGGACAACACTGGGACTGGGATCAGCAAGCAGAGCTCAGATTTCCCCTGTAACCATGACCTATGGGAGCTGTGCTTGTGACATCCTCACCCTTTGGAGTAGTTGGTGAGACCTCTCTGTCAATGATGGAAATTATTTGATGCTGTTTCAGGGGGGGCTATACAAACTATACACCATTGTACCTTCTTTCATAAGGTAAGAAAAGGAAATTCAATAGCAGAGTGGATTAGGTGTCTGAGCAGGAAACTAGCCCAATAGGAGCAAGCAGAGTCTTTTTATTACTACAGCAGCATGACTAGTAGTATTAATAATTCCTATTGTTATTGTAGAAAGCATTTGCTAATTAGGAAAGTTCTTAATTTGACAAAGATTCCCATCTGAGGGCATTTAAGAGCTCCCGCTCCCCTCCATTGGCCAGTGTCAGCCAGGAGCACTGAAACCTGATCACAAAAGGTTTTCCTGTTTAGCTCTGCACAAGGTTTCTTCACCACGTATTTTCTTTCCAAGCATCAGGTTTAGAGTCTTAAGGAACCAGCTTCATTCCCAGTGAGCAGCTGAGCACTTAACAGCCTGTTGACTTTGAAGAATTCTAAGAATTAACCAAATGGATAGTTGAATGGACTTGAGTGAAGAACAACCTGGTTTTGACTCAAAGTTCGATCCCTTCTGTTCACACCAGTTGTTTTTGAATTGAGTAGTTCAGTGAGTTCACAGAAGCCTATGGAAGGTCAGTTAACTCCACAGGTATCTGTGGGGTGATGCACTAACCTGGGCTGTCAGTATGCCATTAGAACAAAGCACTGGAAACAGTTTAATAAGTTCAAGACAGGATATGATTGTGGAATCATTTAGGTTGGAAAAGACCTTTAGGATCACGGAGTCCAACTCTGGACCTCATACTGCCAAGTGCACCATGAGATGGATTTTGAAAGAGCTCAAAAACATGAAATGCAGCCTAGCCTTGACTGTATATAAAGTTTGTGACAAGAAATAATTGTAAGGACAGGCATCGCAGGCTGCTGGGGTGTCAGTTAGCCAGGAGAGGAAGAAATACTTGTGTGACCAACTCTGTTCCTGTCCAAATAGACACTGCAATAGCTCAGGTGGGTTTCTATAAACATTAATTTTGTAGGGAAAAGAAAAGCTAAATAAAACAATGGAAATATTTGTTTGTTCATATTGAATGCTTCAAAAGTCAAAAGGTAGCACCTAGAATATTGAAATCAGTCCAAGGAATCAGCCAAAATATACAGGGGACAAATCCCTAGAGGGAGTGTGTGCTGGAGAAGTGTTTATTTTAAAATAGGTTCCTGCACCACCTCATCAAGAATATTTCCATCATTACATTTTACAGATTGTTAGCTTAAGTGTTGGTAATCTCTAAGTTATCCCCCTGAAACAGGGTCTGTAAAGTTGTGTCAGACCTGCACACAACCACGAGGAGTGGACTGCTCACCGTATCGGAGGCAGAAAGAGAGGCTCCTCTCCTCTAGCACTCACTGAAAGCTGGGCACAGACAGGGGTTTGCGAGACTTTGTCTTCACCTTAACAGTGACAAAGTGCAAAACGTTTTGGTGGAGAACAGGCTGAGTTATCCCTCTTCTGAGTATCAACAGCTACTCACTAATCACTGCCTGAAAGGAAGGTTCTGCTGGCTGCAGCATCCTGGGACTAGCGAGAGGGAACATAGGGCGAGGGACGGGAGGGCTTTCGGGTCTTCTGGGCTTCTGGGCACAGCAAGGAAAGTGTTGTTTGTGTCGTTCTCATTTAGTGACTGTCTCATAGTAACTAGGGATTGAATCTTTGCATCATTATACAAACCCCTGTCGTGATGAGACAGGTATTTTTCGCCCGGTGTGCCTGTGCCTGATACCCAACAGAAGACAACAATCTGCTTGCAGCCACTAATCTGAGCTGAGTATGGACCTGTTTGCATGCCCCCAGAAGAATTCAAGGCAACAGACTGCATTCTGTACCACACATGCCTCACTTGGTCTAGTCTGCTCTAATGATTTTCTCCCCTCTCTGGCTAACTGTGAGACGAGCCACATGTTTTGTGCAGACAGCTGAGACTGTAGATCTTGGAAAGTGGTGACTGGGCCCAAGATTAAACAGTAGCTAGAAAAAAGTGAAACCATCCACCTTCTTGTCAGATCCTTGTTACAATCAACAAACCCACACACATCTTGGAACAGTCCACTGACTGGGCAAGACACAGAAACTCTTCTATCAAGAGTGTGAGGATACTGATTGAACCATTAAAGGACCAGGCACACAGTGTGGTTTAGTTCTGGAGTGGGAGCGAGGATGACTTTGAAGTACAGATACTTCTCATCACCTTCATAAGGGTGTGAGTCTGAGGGGTAAAGATAACCACAGTCTCTATTTCCCCTGGTCACTAACCAGCGCGGGTGAGGTATGAGGGAGTTCATGGGCTCGAGAAGTTCTTCTGAGGTAGGCAGTGGGTAAACCCTAGTATGGCTCATTAGAGACATGGTCTTGTAACATCTGAAGGCTTTGAACCTTCACTGTGTTTCCTCTGTCCCCTGATACTTCCTCATAGCAAGGAGAGTTGGATTAGTCACCAGGATGATTCATATTCTGAGTGTCAGGGGGTTCATTCAGTGGCAAAAGTTCATTTAGAGCCCTAAGTAGGAGAATTAAACACTTCAGGGAGATGTCGTCATCTCCAGCCTGACAAAAGTCTTCCCTTGGCTCTTTGGATGGATTACTTTTGCTGATTGACAAAGGATGTTTGATGTAGTCTTCATCTCTTCTGGTGCACTGGGAGAAGAGTATTTCCTTAGGATGACTCCTGAGTACCAGACAGTCTTGAATCCCAGCAGTGACATCTTGTTAAAACATCTGAATCCCAACAGTGAAATCTTGTTAAAACAAGGTTTTAGGAACAGCTGTCACACCTTCCAAAGAAGGAGTTTTTTCATGTGATTCTGAATGAGACTCTAAGACGTAGAATGGAAGTTTGATTTGTGGTGGGTTCTGCATCAGTTACTGCAGGCATGTCGGCCCTGTTTCAACCTTTGCCGTATAGATACAGGGTGCGGTATGGTGTCAGACATGTAGGTTCTGAACTGAGAGCTACATTTTCTATATCCCAAAGCAGCTGCATTCACCTCCAAACTCATGCATTTTTCGAAGCTTTAGTTGCAATCTCAAGCAGGGAGGATAGCAGGTGTAAAGAATGAGGTAACTGGAATAAAAGGAATCAGAGTTACTGAGAAGAACTCTCCAATGACTACCCTTGCTATTCTGCAGGAGGGAAGCATCTGGGCACTTGCAGCAGTGAGCCATATGGTGATGCGTTTGTAGGCTTTGGAGATACGTGTTCCTTTAAATCTGTTGGAAGATATGGCAGCTGATGTGCACTCTCATTGTGTGGATCCATAAATATTTATCAATGAAATAGATTGAAACACTCGCTTGTCAAAATCTGTTTCTCTTTGAAAAGGGAATTCGTAATGTGAACTGCTTAGTAATCTGCTAGATGAGTCAGAGGAACAAGTTTCCTCAGCAGAATGAGAAGTGCCTGACTTCTGTTGACTCCAGTGAGAGAGGGATTTTCATTTCAGAAGTGCAAGAGTGATGCTGCATTGTTTCTGTAACTCACACTGCAAAACATCACCAGTTAATCACCCTTGTACCGGTCCTCTTGATTACATTCAGAACTGCAGTCACTCTCCAGACAAAAAGGCTCTTTTGAGGCAGAAAGGAAAATTTCCTCCTCATGTAGCCAAGGCTGTGGTCCTCCCACCAGTTCTGAGCAATAGGTCCTTTTCTGCGAGGAAGCAGCCAGTTTATCTTCAATCTCCATCCAAAAATAGATGAGAGAGTGGCACAGGCGAGAGGAGGATGAGAAGTGATTAGTTACCAATTTGCCACTGTGGTGGGGAAGTGTCTGTCTGTGGGATTCTGACTGCCAGTGTGATTTGTAGATGAAGCTCAAGTTAATCTATCCTTGATCTCCATAGAGACTGTTTAGAACTAAATGGCTCCTCCTTTTCACTTTGAACAAGCTAAGTAAATATGTTCTGCTGTTTGTGGTTTCCTAGGGCTGAAGGTAAGACAAAGATGGCCAGGCTGTCCCTCATCAAGAAAACAGCCTTAAAGGGATTATTCCCAGATAATTGCCTCTCACTTCCTCCTTCTGTCTGGACAGGAGAGACTCAAATCAGAAACAGAATCATAGAATCATTCAGGTTTAAAAAGACCCTTAGGTTCATCAAGTCCAACCATCAACCCTACTCTACAAGTTCACCCCTAAACCAGATCCCCAACACCAGGCTTTTTTAAACACACCAGGCTTTTTAAAAATCTTGTCATTCTCATGATCCAGTTTGAACTTCTGAGATGGAGATGTCTGTATCCAATGTGTTCAGGTGTCTGTATCTGATGTGCTCACCTCAACTTACTCTATAGGTACTGAGACAGTGGTCCATTTCAGCTCCTGGTCTATCCCCGTGTAAGGCACCCAGACACCCAACAGTTTCCAGATGTTCTTTGTGCTCCTCGTTCACTGTGTCCTGCCCCTGCTTATGGGTAAGACTGCCAATAGCTGCTATCAGGAAGTCAATCAACACACCTGGCACAGCTGCAAGTTAAACTTCTTGGATCAGGAGGACCCCGGGAAAATCCACCAGGAAATGCACATTTCCGTATTTTCAAATGATAGAACAAACAGAATAGGTTCAAATGAATACAAGGGTTAAAAGCACTTCCATGGTGCAGACTGACTGTCTCAGCCAATCACCCCGAAGGACTAAGTACAGAATTCCTAAAACGAATTTTGTATTTAATGATAACAGCTCTGATGGCCCCTGGGTTTTACCCTGTAATTACCACACAATGTAGGATTTTTAAACGATGGAAGTTGCAAGCAAGAGTGTTGTTTATGTTGAGCAGATGTTCAATTATCTTGACAGATTTAACATTCAGATGTAATTGGTTATCAGTTGCTCAAGTTATTCTTTAAAGCCATTAGAAATGTGAAGAAAGTGTCCAAAGCCAACATAGTGCAATGATGGATCCTACAGTTACATCACTTAAAATACACACTTACAGGAAAATTTGGGTGGGGAGAAGAAATTCCTTCCAGGCTGGAAGCACACATCCATATGACAAAGTTTCTGGATTCATTATACAGCCTTTTAAAAGTAACCATGGGAATGTGGATCCGTCCTCAGGGAAGGAAGGACAAAGCACCTGAGGAAGGTCTTGCAGTTCACTCTAGGTTCACCTTCGCTCCCTGACAGGATGCCATTAGCTGTAGCCTTGGCTGTGCTGGGAGCAGAGAGGGCTATGGAACAGCAGAGCCCCAGCCCACAGTGCACAGGGACAGGTTCTGCCTGGGTCAGCAGTTCGTCCTGTATGAGATGTTAGAAAGCCCTTGCAGGATGACGGAGTCTGTTCCTAACAGATGTAAAAGACACAGTATTTCCTGTTCTGTGCCAGGACCTTTCAGGTGATAGACTCCAGCCATGCCAGCCCTGCGACCAGCACAGGTGGGATAACAAGGGGGTGGCTTGTCTTTACAAAGTGCCTTGAAATTGGACTCAGAGACTGTGAGGGGAACATTTGCATCTCCATATTGGGCTAAGGGAGTGAAAATACACATCGTGATGATATTCTGCCACTGGTATTTTCTGAATCTGTTTCCTTGTCTTTTGCAGTGCCAAGAGAGGGGATTCTACTACATCTATGCTTCAAGCCATCTGCTTAGGAAATTAAAGGGCAACTGGAAGAGCTGCTGATATGAGGCAAGTGGGTATCTTGGAGGAAAGCATTTTCATTTCTTCCTTTGAGTGCTGCAGCACAAAACACTTTCTAACAAAGAAAGTACAAAGCTGTGCTCCAGTGCTCCAGTGCCTGCAGGTTGTATCTGTGGAACCACATCGATAGTTTGGTGATTCTCTCTGAGAGTCTTCTAAAAGCCTTGACACGTGCAGAGGCTTCCCCACAGCTATTCCACATCCTTGGAGGCAAAAAAGAAGGTTAGAGGCTGGTGGGTTCGTGACTCTTCATTGGCGAGGGAGAGCACAGACAGGTGGCTCTGGAACAAGGGTAAGCTGTAGCACCACAAGGAGTAAGTGCTTGCAAACAGTGAGCTTGCCTGTGGAGCAAATGGTATCTGCAGTGGATCACTGCGATGCCTTGCATGAGCTTGAGAGTTATGCTGACATTTCTGTGGGATCAGGGTTAAGGCAACAAGAGTTCCTATTCAAGAGGTGCATGCACGAGGTCACGTTATGTTTCTGGAGAGCTGGACTTGGCTCCTTCTCCAGTTGTGTCCTCTGCTTTTCTGGAAGTCTATCTGGCAGACGGTTTCCCAGCTTGGTGGCATTTGCAACGTGTTGGAGATAGCTTCAGGAAAACTGTGTGACAGGATCCTGGAATGAAGCAGTGGGAGGTCTCTCTGTAGCTCACTCGCCGTGCAATGGGACACTGTCTTGGTTCTTGTCAGTAGTGTAACTTAGCAAAGAGCCAGGAGACCACCTTGACTCTGAGCTCAGACATTGATTCACGAACACAAAGCTCACAGAAAAAGGCTGGCACTCAGCTTTGCCATGCGCCCATTGCTGAATGGCTGTGTGAATTTAAGTTCTCTTTAAACCAAAGTGCTTAATGTAGACACTGTGGGTGGGATCTACCTCAGCAACTGGCTGCAAGTTAAACATCTTAACTCTGTCTGCAGTCAGGGGTAGACGGCGGGTGCCTTTACAAGTGTGACTCATTGTACCCTAGGTGTCTAGAAAAGTGGGATAAATTGTCCCCTGAAAATCCTGAGGTCTCTCCATTGACTTCAGAGGAAGCCTGGAAGATGTTGGTTTGGATTTCAGAGGACTGAAGTGAGAAAGATCTGAGGCCAGGAATATCCAAAGCATTCTAAAGTCAGCTACAGCAGGCTTTTCGTGTGCTTGAGCAAATACCCAAGTTTTAATGCCGTGCTGTACACATGATGGGTCCAGTCCCCTGCAAGAATGTAGAGACAGTGGGTGAATTCCCAACAGAGAGTGGAAGACAATGCAAAATCATTCCCATGGCCCGGGCTAACAGGGCCAGGACAGTCAAGAGACAAGTTTCATAGAATCATAGAACCATAGAATCATCAGGGATTGTATGATTTATCTCACTGGTTACTACAGGGAGTAGCAGCATTCAGACATGAGCACAGCTCAGTCTTCCCTTTCCCAGGCTTGGATCAAGCCCTTTCTCTCCGCACTGAGGAATCCTCTTCTGTTTATTGTTACTCAGCAAAGAGAGACGGGTACTGAGGGTCCCTGCTTTAATCTAGCACTTAGAATATTCACTCTGAAAGTGTTCTCCTCCTTTAAGACTAACTCAAAATGAATTTGCTTTTCTTCTGGATGACTTTCAAAGTGCTTTCTAGGCTCTGCTGCAGTCATGCAGCTCTTCCCCACGGAGCTGGAATGTTAATTAACCCACTGACATGGAGTGCACTGAACAGGGTTAGGAACAGGGGACAGTTCTGCCTCAGAAAGACAGTGACTGATGATTAACAAGCTATCGGCACCCCAACCAGAAGGACTCGATTAGAGAGACAGTGCAGCCTGTCTCAGAGAGCACTGCGCTGCTCTCCTGTAGCCATCGTTACCCCTTCGGGTAGCCAGGTGCCCCAAATGACAATTTTCCAATCACAGTTTTCACAGCAGCCCCCAGCTGTACAGATTTATTGTCAAGATTTGCACAAACTTCTTCCACCTCTGAGCCTGCAGCATGTTTTTAGAACTATTTTCATCATAATTAGTAACTTTATGTGTGTCCCATATTATGCCCCAATTCTTATTAGGAGTGTCATTACAGAGTCCAAATCTGCTAAATTACCTTTTTGAGTTGATTAACTTTTCCCTTCATGTACCTGATTTAAAGCAGGAATCTAATTATCATCTCTTCCCTAATTCAAAGCACTGAAATACTGTATATACTTAAATCACCCCCCAAGGACCACGCGTGGTGGTGCTGCTGAGCAGCACGTTTCACAAGTGTGATCCTCGCCATAGAAATCATTATTAAATTACACTCCCTGGAGTGTTTGCGGTGACATCTGGGGTTGCTCCAGGCATTTGGAGTTCCATGTCTGTTAGCAGATCACTATGGTTTCAGGCAGCCAGGGTAATGCCATCTGTAAATTAATAAATGTCACCCTTCTGTGCTGCTTCCTCTCAATCCTCACTCGTATCAGGGCTCTCGTAGTTTGATCTGCTACCTGCACCAGGATCATAGAAAGCCATGAAAAAATCTCTGCCTTTCTCTTGTGATGATGTTTTTTTTTAGTGCTCACAAGCCATGGAAGGAGGGTAAAGAGCTGCTTACATTAATTCACAGGTATAACAAGCAGTTTTATTTGGCCTTTTATTACAATGGGGGGATTTTCTCATTTGTGTGAAATTCCAAAGCGAGCTGTGAGCTGCCGATTACCCAGTGATTCACAGAGAGCCTTACTGTCCTGGAAATAAGACAATCCACTACCTTCCTGGGAGGAATGAGTTTCACAAGTGCTTTTCTTAGAAATGGAGAATGTCTAAGGAGAAAAAAATGGCAGAAAAATAAGGACTTTATTTGTGTGAATCACAGAACATTAGCAATTGGAAAGGACCTCAAAAGATCATCCAGTCCAACCTCCCCGCCACAGCAGGATCCCCTAGATCCAGTCGCACAGGAACATGGCCAGGTGGGTTTTAAATATCTCCAGAGAAGGAGACTCCACAACCTCAGCCCATTCTGACCAAAGGGAAATCCTGCTTCATCTGTGAAAGGAGAGCGGCGTGGTTCCTCCAGAGAACTCATAAGCTGCATGTTTTAATGACACTTACAGTGTGTAAAGCATTGCAACGGTAATTTTAACACAGTCAAGACAGAATTCAGTCTCTACTAAGAACACAACAGAGAGCAGCCTTCGTGCCCTAATAGAGATGCAAGGTAAAATCCACCCCTGTGCAGAGGCTGTAGCCCCAGTCATGCACTCAGTCTCCCTGTTCGCCCCTGGACAGACAACAGCCATCGCTTCTACTGGAAGCTGCCACAGTCCTGCCCTGTCTGCTGAGACAATCTGGATGAGATTCAAGAACCCCAAACAGCTGAAAGCCCAGGCTCAAGCTGCCCCACTGAGCAGAACAGCACACAGCTTGGTGATTTCCCCATCTCTAGCCATAGGGCTGCATCTGCATGTTTCCCTTCCTGGAGGTTTGTTGCATAGTCGAGCACCTCCCAGAGAAGACACTGCCACATGTGAAAGGTCTAAGGTAGTTTGGGATCCCCTTGGGCCAGGATGTGAGCAAAGAGGTAGTGACCCCTTTTGTGCAGATTTCAAAGCCTAATTCAAAAATGCATCAAATTCATCTGCTAGATAACAAAAGGGGGAAGAGGGAAATAGAAAGGAAATGGTTAACTGATTTACTACTGTAGGTCAGCCTAACACACCTTGATGGGTTAGCAGTACACACCACGTACTGATCTTTGTTGTAAATGTACTGACCTCCAGCTGGCAGCCTGTGGATGTCTGTGTCCTTTGGTACCTGCCAGCTCTTCCATGGAAAATCCACACAAACCGATCATTTCTTAGCAGTAATCACTAGAAATATCCAGACCTCGTTGCTCCCACATAGCTCCTGAAAACACTCAATCCTCTACCTTGGCAAAATGACTGAGTTTAGGCTCAAGTGGGCTTGAAGGCCATGAAAAGGAGAGCTGAGGAGCATCATCTGTAGCCCAAGGAGAGGTTTTTGCACTGTGAAAATATTACAACTCTTCAACTGGGCTACCTGCAAAGCCTTAGCGGCACCAATGCTGTGACTTTAATTCTTCAGCCCTAAAATGTGTCCTGATTAGGTCAGGTGAGAATAGGAAAATAAGGTCATCACGTCCTTGTCTCCTGAGCATTGCCTGCACTGTCGGTCTCTTATGGCTGCAGTACCTTTGCTATCAAGTCACCCTCCATGTCACCTTCGTTCTTCTTCCCATTGAATGCATGGACACTAAACCCAGCTCTGGGTGGGGAAATCTTTCAGCCAGTAAATACTGGAAGATGAAAGTGTTTCACAAAGAAAAGCAAAATTATATGAGAGTTGCTGTTGCGTTCCTGCCCTACCAGCCTCTAATCTGGACTAGTCTAATGCTGACCTAAGTTAGCCACTCTTAGGTTTAGTTGCTTTGCTGTTGCTTCCCCATCCTCCTCTCTTTTGTCTTTGCTTCAGAAAATTCACGCAGGCATATCAGAACGATAATCCCACAGCAATGAGGAGAGAACCCTGTAATGTGATGCTTGGCTTGCCTGTTCCCCTGCCAGTTCCAGGTGAAGTCAGTGGGTCATAAGATATGGTCACATTTTAAATAGGTTTCATCCTGCCTGCAATAGACTCTCTATTAAAACAAGATAGGGATGTGATTTCGCATTCATTGAAACCAATGAAAGTCACAGAATCACAGAATCACAAATCATCATGGCTGGAAAGGACCTCCAGGGTCATCGAGTCCAACTTTTATCCTATTATCTAACTGCTAGACTGTATCCCTCAGCGCCACGTCCACCCGTTCCTTAAACACCTCCAGGGACGGTGACACCAGCACTCCCTGGGCAATCCATTCCAGTACCTAACCACCCTCTCAGTAAAGAACTTCTTTCTAACATCCAATCTAAACCTCC
>JAOXOE010027248.1:0-18938 GCA_028565055.1 Phoeniculus purpureus
CACCGGGTGGTGGTGGGGGTGGGTGGGTGGTAGAAAGAAGCAGGCAGAGAGCAAAGAGGGGTGGCTGGATTGTTCTTCAATAAATGGTTTCTTTTTCTTTCCAAGAGTAATTTCTTCCCTGGTTGCCGCCCTAACGGTCCTTTCCCCACTACAGTTGCAATTCCTCGCTGACTCTGAAATGAGCCCACGTGTGAAACACGGGACAGTCCATGCAGCACAAAAATGTTCAGTGAAGAAGTATGAAGCTGGAGATGACCCCACTCACTGCAGACGTGGTTGGACTAGATGACCTTTCAAGGCCACTTCCAACCCAGCGCGTTCTGGGCTGTATGTGCTGTTCGGTGGGGCCCTTGTCCAGGTGAGCGGGAATAAAGGAGCAGATGGAGACAGTGGTTAATCAAACCTGTGACTCTCACACGTTTCATCTGGTGGAGGACAGAATAGTCGTCTGATTCTTCAGAGAAGGCTTGGGTGTGGTGGACGTTCTGGCTTCGTTCTCAGTGGACGCGGCTTTGGGTGTCAATAGCACACAGAGCAGCACATCTGCATTTTCTGGCCCAGGGAAGTTGATTTCATTACTACAGCCGTTTGTGGGGAGTAGAGGGGGAGTGAACCTGCTTCTTGAGGGAGGAAATCCAATGACATTCTTGTGCCAGAGTTGTTCTGTGCTCAGTGCACAAGCTGTGTAATGCTGGAACCGTACCGTGGAAGGCTGACCACAGTTCTCTTCCCTGTTAGGCTGATCTACGTAGGTTTCTCCATTAATGAGTGAGAAAGTGATCCTCAGGGGAAAACCAGCGGCGTTCGGTAAAGCCTGAGGGTCTGTGGAACGCTCTGCTACCTCCATGCCCTTGCAGAGGTGGTTCCAAGTACCCGTTGGAGGGACTGCCAAGTGTTGGTGCTGGAATTTCTTTCAGTGGAGGGACCTGACAGATTCCGACTCTCTGAATTAAGGGCAGAGCTTCTTCCCAGGGCTGCCCATTGTCCTAACGCAAGTGCCTGGTGCTTTGAGGGAAGCCTGGATTCCTCTAATATCTCCAAGCGCAGGGTTTCTGTCTGAAAGTGATGGAGCGACGTGCATTGCAAACCAGCACAGCTCAGGATCAGGTTTGACTCTGGATGAAGTTCCCTACTGTGGACAGAGCACTTGACCACCATGACTAAATGTTGATGTGTTTGTGATGTACAGATGTAAGCGGGAATCCCGACAGCACCAAAGCGAAGGGCAAAATTATTTGGCTTTAGTTACACCGAGATTAATTTAATCTCCTGTTAACTTCAAGGAGCCTGGGGCACACATCCCTAGGGAGTATTTACTGGCTTCTCCCTGCTGGCCATCGGTAACTTCTGATTTGTAGCTTCTGATTTCTCTTTCATTTCTCTTTTAGTGTCTTCACTGTGCTGTCCCACCTTTGATTTTATCAAGCACCAAGGACCTCTCTTCTAGTTGGCCAAGCCTTTCCTCAAAACAACTTCCTTCTCTGCAAAACTCTCACAGTATGTCGACATCCTTCTTGTGCTGAGGGCTCCAGAACTGGACACGATACTCCAAGTGAGGTGTCACCAGGGATCCTCCCATCTCAGGGTACCCAAGCCCATGTTACTCTGCTGTACTCCACCTAACAGCCAAGAAGCATTCGCTTGTAATGGTAAATACAATGAATATGGGGTGAGAATAGACAGTACATGCTTGGACTTCCAGATGCAGGGGGTGAAGAAAATACGGGATTTGCTGTTTAGAAATTATGGGATTTACTGTTTACCTTACAGTACTTGTATTCTGATGGCCACGGTCCAGGCTGTGACTAATGGAGCTGAAATGCTGCGGACAGAAGTTAAACAGGCATCTAGACCGTGGACCCCACTAGGGAGTCCCTGATTAGTGCTTGAGGGGACAAAAGCAAAGGAAGCGCTGAAACTTGAAACCTGGCCAAGAGTATGAAACCCACAGGGCTTGTGGCTGTTGCAGGTAATAGAAAAGGGATGGTGTCCGTTAAAGGGTGAAATGGATGGTTCAGGGAAGGGTAAGTCAAGAAACAAAGCTGAGGAGTTAGATGGAAGGGTTTGCTGCAGTTTCAGTCCTGGCTTAGGGAAGGCACAGTGACTGAGCAATGGATTTGCACTGAGACGCATCCATACAGGTGCCTTGGTCATTGCTCAGCAGGATCATGAAGAGGAGCCATGGTCACCGCAGACGGAAAGCCCTGAATGCCTGTTTGGAAAACTGATGGGTAAGAACATTACAGAACCTGGCAAACACTGCTGGGATTTGATTTGTATCTTTATTGCTGGGTCTCTTTAGCCTGGAGGAGAGGAGGCTGAGGGATGACCTCATTAATATCTATAAATATGTGAGGGGTGGGTGTCAGGAGGATGGAGCCAGGCTCTTCTCAAGGTCATCTAGTGATAGGACAAGGGGCAATGGGTGCAAGCTGGAACATAGGAGGTTCCATAGAAATATCAGAAGGAACTTCTTCCCAGTTAGGGTGACGGAGCACTGGAATGAGCTGCCCAGGGGAGTTGTGGAGTCTCCTTCTCTGGAGACGTTTAAAACCCGCCTGGACATGTTCCTGTGCGACTTGGTCTAGGGTATCCTGCTGTGGCGGGGGGATTGGACTGGATGATCTTTCAAGGTCCCTTGCAATCCCTAATGTTCTGTGAATCTGTGAACTGCCAAGCCCATCACTTGAACCATGTCCTTGAGTACTGTATCATGACTGGTTAACAGCAGGATCTACCTGCTAGACTGTTTGTGGAGTAACGTAGGTTGTGTCTGCTGATTTATCACTCGCACCTGGTGCCATTTGCCCTTTAGATTTCATGCAAAAACTTCTCTGTATTATCTGACTATTTTTTTTTTACAGCTTTGTGTGTTCTGCTCTTGGTCTGTTTCCTTTTCAGGGCTTGAAATAAAAACATTTGTTTTAAGAGGCAGGTAAATATTTTTCCTTTAGGAAATAGCAACAGTCAAATGGATCATTGGAGTACAAAGAGATATGAATCTCAAATAAACATAAGTTAGGAGGCAGCTGTGTAAAATCTGGGCTCTGGCTTTGTGAAAGACAACTGCATTAGATAGCCTTGTGTTTTTACTCTAACAACTGGGCCGCTCTGAGTTTCATTTTCTTTTCAGTTGTTGACCCAAATATTTAAAAATCCAGCAGGATTTCTGTCATTCACTCACCAGGTTGTCATAGTTACATCTGTGATCTGCCAACCATAAGCAAATGCTCCCAACTGCTTGTGATTTCTAAAATAAGCAAGTTCAGCTGAGCAAGGTGTGAACCATTAGAACAAGAGGCTATTAGAACAAGGTCTCTGTATGAGGCTGGCTAATACCAGATTATTTCTCCAGGCATTTCTTATTTGAGACGAAGAACAACTGTTGGACTAAGTGCTGGTGCCCCCCAATCACCTGTGACATCCTAGTAATGGGAACTATTGCTTAGGCAGGAGGGGAGAGGTGACTGGAACACAGCACAGCCAGAACTGGTAACGGGTTTTAAACACTGTTGTCATCATCTGCGGGAGCTGAGAGGAGTGTGCCAGGGTTCCACATAGGAAGGTAAACACAGACCCCTGCTCTCTGCTTCCCAGGTGGTTGTTTCAGAAACAGCCAGCAGCTCTCAGCTACACGAAGGAGCAACTGGATTTGCCACTGAAGCTTGGGAAAGTTGTCTGGTGGCAAAATGCTTGTTACTAGTAGATCTGTAGCCGCTTTACCTAGTGCGGTTGGTAATTAAACTGCCATGTGTTCCCCTCACAGAGATAATGTTAAGGACACCACGATGGCATCTGTTCCCATTCAGGATGTAGCTGATGATGACTGCTGAGCTCTGCTGTGCTGCCACACACTGCCTGTTTGTCAAACAAAACCGTACAGGAACTGTTAACCTGTGCCGTCCTCTGCTTTCTAGGTTACCCCACGTACAAAGAGAAAGTGAAAAAGCGACCAGGTGGAAGGCCAGAGGTGATTTACAACTATGTTCAAAGACCGTTTATTCGGATGTCGTGGGAGAAGGAGGAAGGGAAGAGCCGGCACGTTGACTTTCAGTGTGTGAAAAGCAAATCTATCACAAATCTAGCAGCAGCAGCCGCAGATATACCCCAGGACCAGCTTGTGGTAATGCACCCTACCCCCCAGGTGGATGAGCTGGATATTCTGCCTATTCATCCTCCGCCTAACAACAGTGAGATGGATCCTGAGGGACAAAACCCACCGCTCTGATCCAGCCTCGTGCTACAACAAAAGCATGCTACTTTCAAGCGACTCTGTACTCAGCTCACACCACACTGCAATTCCAGTTTTTTTCCATTGTGTACTGGTGTTTAGGGTGTTGCGGTTACGGATCGTTGAGAAGACCAAAGGGAGTATGTGATAGTCTTGCGAGAGTCCAGCTCCCATGTCTGGGGTTAGTTACATGTGTGTGTTTACAGTAGGTTTGTGACAGTGGTGATTTGTGTGCAGGACTGTCCTCTTGAGGCTATGGATGCCAGCGGGGTGCTGGCGGCTAGTGTACGTTGTGTTGTTACACCGGCTTAGAACGCAGCAGTGGGATTGATAGTAGCACTTTATAAACAGTTGACAAGTGGAATTTGAAGCCATTTTTTTCTAAACGTATTGCACAATACTAACTAACAAACAAAGTGCTTCTATCAAAAGTATTAACTGTAAATAGACTTGTTCTGAATAGAATGACCCTGCAAAAGTTACTGTATGTGGTCGAGCACAAAACTACTTCCTCTTGGGTTTTTGGACTGAGGCGGTGATTCAATGACCCCCGTAACATCTTGTTCGGAGTTCTTCAGTGACTTTTTTCACTTGTTTGCAGCGTGAGCCATGTTCAGACCTTGTGAACAATGGAGAGGGGCTTGATCTTCAATTTTGCCTTACCTTGAGCTGTTCACAACTATTTATTTAATATACATTTTTCATAAGTGTCATGGGATAGGAAAAGGCAAACGGTTCATTCTTCATTTATTAATGATTGTAAACAAGTTTTTCATGCAAATAAAGTTTCCATTATTTTAATGGAGTTGAATTTTCTGTGAATGAGATCAAGTGGAGAGATTAATTTGGAATGTAGCTGCTTCTGCTTCCTTAGGGAGGGACGGTTAATATTAAGTGAAAACAACAAGTATTTCTTAAAAACAAGTCTGGTCACCTACCTTGCTATTTTTCTTAGAGTCAAGGTGATGGTTAGTAGCAGTAACAGCTTCTCTAGAAATGTACCCTAGTGCCCAAATCCTGTGAGTGGAGGTGCATAAGGGTGATGTTTCTCCTCCCTTTAAAGAAACGATAAATAGCGACTGCTTCTAGCATGCACCTTCAGCAGGGTTTTATCAAATTTATTTATCAAAGTAAATGCTCCATCTTAGAACAAGGGAAACATTTATTTTAAAAATATTTAACTGTCTAATACATTATTACACTTTAACAATATTTATAGTAAAGGATTCTTACAAGAAAGAATAAACAGCTTTATGGTACAATTAGTATAAGAAATATCCACATGGGGACTGTTTTGCAGTGTAAAAACACACCATACATCTGAAATGGTCATTTGCATATAAAAGCTACCACTGATGCCAGTGAGTTGCACAGTGATTTAAAAAAAAAATCTCCAACAACAGAATCCAAAATATACAAGTATCGCAAGCTATACACAGCTAACCAAGTCAACACCGAACACGGGAGCAGGTTATTCCACGTTGTCTGAAGTTACACATGGTAGGATGAGTTGCATTCTGATACAGCTTTTATGGAACTCACATAAAAGCTGCTCAGTCCCAACAAGTTTCACAGACTGTAGAACTCCACCAGTAAATGCACTTTGATATTTGGATGTTGAAGCCAGGTGCATCATTTACAAGGGCCATGGCAAATCACTGAAGTCTACAGGGCCACCAAGACCTGCATCTGCTTCAAGAAGGCTCATTATTACTGCCATTGCTGCTTCATCGTTGCTAGGGCTGCTTGATCCTTGATTGTTGTCAATCATATCGATGCCTATATGAGAGTTTTCCCCTGCAAGCAAAGACATAGTGTCAGAGAGGTTCAGCTTTATTTGGCTCGCTTTTCTTGCTTTGGGCACTGGCCATGTGACTTGAGGTAGAAAATCTGACAGGCTGAACAGCTCTGGGAGTATTAGTCTGTTTGATGAAGGTGGTTGTTGCAGTTTCAGGGATAACACTGATACCGGGAGTCAGAGGACAAAAGGTTCAGTAACTCCTCAGAAGTGCCTAGTAAGATCAAGACCCAGCCTAAATCAATGGCTAGGAGTCAGCTCAGCCATTGTTTAACAGTATTTGCATAACGTGGGTAAAGAGTTCAGCAGTTTCACGATGATTCAGTGGGAGAACAGGGGATGCCAAGCACTGTCTAACAATGTTATGGTATTCAGAAGGGTAGCAAAACAGACTGCCAGGCCGCTGGTGGTGTGTTACCGGCTTTATGCCTTGCCTGTAGCGGGCAGATGGAGAAAGCAAGCTCTTGCTAAACCTTGTTGCTGTTAAATCTGTCTGCATGTAGCTAGTACAGAGGTGTGTTTGTGTGAGAGTTCACCTACCGAGAATAGAGGAATTGTCAGAATATGGGTAACCGGAGTTGTCTTGGATTTGCCCAGACAGTAGCCCAGCTGAAGAAATGTCAGGAGTGCCACCGTTCAAGATCTGGAAAGACAAAACAGAAGCTTAATATCTGTGTGATGGGCTTCCTGAAGAAAACCACCACCTACGAGCTAGTTGTAAAGGAGGTGCTTCTTCCTCTGTTCTCCGCCCATCAGGCAGATGTTGGAAGAACGGTACCTCATCACCAGAAAGGAAGAGACCTAGTCAGTCCTACATGCTAAACTTCTGAAAAGCTACTGGAAAAAGTCCTTGGGGATTTCTGTGGGTGATGTCTGTAAGTACCCCATCTGCCAGCGCTTGCAGTTACAGCCAACTGCTGAATGCTTTTGAGTTTACAGATACAGTGCACTCTGGCTGTCACCTAAGATCCTTCAGTTCAGGACTATAATCCTCCCAGGCAAAGACAGTGTGAGCTGAGTGCTGGTTTGGTATGGAGCAGCACAGCAGTCATGTGTCCACCAGAGCTCGCCACAAACCAAAGAACCTCCAGGATTCTTCAAAAGCACTGAACTGCTCAGAAGTGCGTCCACAGCAAGGCAGGTACTTGTGTGCTCCCTTCTGAGGGCTGTGTCAGCTGGAGCTCTCACAGTTTCTAGCAAAGTGTCTTTGAACTGAGGAGGGATACAGAGAGGTGCCCTATTAGAAATACTCAGACCTCCCTATTTTAATTCATCACGTTACAGTACCCCCTACTAGATGTACGGCAGAATTGTTTTGAATTATTGTAGGGCAGAAGGAGAGTAAATAACTGCTCTGCTCAAGCTTCAAGAACAAAGAGAACCAGGACTAGACAGAAATATTTACTGTCAGCTCTACGCTCCAGCCCAAGCAATTCTTACATAGAGTCATCATCATTTGTGGAGGAAAAGAAAGTTAAGCAAGTCTGAGGCAGAGCTTGAATGCACAGAATAAGGATTTGGTAAGTGCTCTTCTTGCCTTGAGCATAACTACCATAAGCAGCAATTTAGTAGATTACTTGAGTGCAGCCACTACAAGCGTTGAGGTGGTTAAGTGTTGGTAATGGGACATGAGTGCTGCTCAGGCAATCTTTGAGCAAGGCAGGGTGTGTGGTACTGCTGTAAAAATAAACTGCCAGTGCCGGGGAAAGCATCGAATTGTCAGACTTTGTGCTGCAGCAGTACCGTGAACTTGCTGTGATTCATCTGAGCACAGCGAGTGCTCCAGCGACAGCGCTTCCAGTGTTCACCAGTATGTGGTGGTAAAGAGTTTTTGGAGGATCTGCAGATAAAGCAGAACCCTTTCGGGCAGCTGTGTTTAAAACCAGTAAAAATGTAAAGAGCAGGTGGATTTTGAAAGCTGCCAGAGTTTCAGGACTACTGGTCTCTGCGCTTTAGGGACAACTGTAAAGGGATTTTGGCCACCAGAATACTGTGACTTGCTCTCAGACTTTTTCAGCCAAGCAGCCCGGAGTTGTTCAACACTGTGAGTTAACTATAAGCCTATTCTCACGTTGCTTTTGCCGCTACTGCTACAACAGTCTGTAAAGCTCCTCTTACCTTCTTTCCTCCAGGGGAGGACGTGTCGGGGGGTGGTGTGCTGGTAATGTTCAGTGGGCTTGAACCGCAGCTGGAAGGTGACGATCCTCTTATCCTGAAACATTGATAATACAGGGAATGAATTTACCAGCAACTTCTGAGCCTTGGAGTTTGACATGCTGACCCCAGTATCAGGTGGCAAGAGGTGTTCAAACCATAAAATCCTTGTCTGTCATTTCTGTTCAGTATCACTGAGATAAGCACTGGTGATGTTTTTATTTGCAACAGGACAGACAGTTGTGAGGAAACAGCCCAGCTTGGCCCATATGCAAGTTTCACCTGTGCCCCTGGACAGCCCCTATGGAGAGTCAGAAGGACAAGGTCCTGGCTACTGAGGAAACACTTAGCTTTTTGTATTTTCCTTCAGTTTAGACAAGCCAAAAATTTGAGCTGCTGTTCCTTACATGAGCTGCTGCTGCAGAAGTGCCCTGGACACTTGATACAGCTAAAACTACTGCTAAACTGTCTGAGTCAGCATTTTTCAATGTTCCAGGGCTTTATCAAATAGCTTTCTTTTTTTAATGAATGAATATTGTATTAACTGTAGAACCTGTGAATCTCCAGGGTAAAGGGAGGAAGGGTAGGGTAGTTCCAGAGAACAGCAATGGAAATGGGAATCTTATCCTTGGCAGAGTTCCCCTGGGAAGGCTGAACAGAAGGCAGCTTAGGAAAATAGTAACAGCTGCTGCAAAAGGACTGGAACTAACCCAGGGTCTTGAAACGAAATAAAAACATGGGTGGTAGCTGTACTACTACACTCACTGAGCCTAATTAAGTATTTTACAGCTGCTAAGAGGGATGGTTAAGTTTCAAAGTATTGAAATAATCAGCTTTTTGCCTTTTTTTCCTTCCGCATTCTTCCTGCTCGTACAGATGGAAAAGAAGCCTTACGTGACAGCTCTGCTGTTCCCCTCTACAGTGAAGGCAGCCGAAACAAAACTATGGACTGAATGTTTCCCCGAACAGCAGCTCTAGTATGATTGAATTACTGCCGATCTCACACATCTGCTGTATGAGAACACTTTGATAGGAAAGGAAACAATTCCCACGAGGAAACACATGAAGACCAGGGCTTGTCAGCCAGTAGGAATCAAGTGATACCCACTGAAAATTGCTGCTCACACAGTGAGAGAGGATGGCAGTTCTGAGAAACCACTGTGCATTACCCCTGCCCCTTAGTGAAGGCTGCTACCAGACTTCTGGGTGAAAACAGAGAGCTGCATCTTGACTTTTAGACAGACTGGGAACCCTAGGAAGGGAGAGCTGGAGCTTAATCATTGTGTCCTTTCTCAGAGAGCTGTGGGAGAACTGCACAGGCTGAACTTACGTATCTAGCAGCTCTGAAATCATCCGAGCAAAGTGGATCACATGGAAACAAGCATAGCTCTTTTGGCCCGGGGTCACTAGCTTTGGCATGTGGACGTTGTGCCACTGACACCCTTGAGTCACTGGAGAAAGAACAGCCTGGAAAGGAATTTGTTTCTAGTCAGCTGTTCTTTACTTACTGTGTCCCGTAATTGTCACCATTACAAAAAAAAAAAAATTCCTGTATTAGTGTTTCACAGTAGGAAGCTGGGAGGCTGCAAATTCTTTCACTATGGGCTTTGACTGTCTCAGGTATCTCCAATAGGTATCTGTAGCTGTCGACCTATAACTTACATCTGTATTGTTCCATTTTCAGCTTGAAGAAAGAATTCCTTCATTTCGTCTTAAAGAACAATACTGATTTTCCTTCAATTTCACACCATTTCCTCTTACCTGTGAATCTCCATGATTTCTTCAGCAATCATCCTCCCAATTTTACCCGCCCCAGCTCTCGTTCCACCTGGAATTCCAGGCACAGTAGGATGGGTCCTTTTAGGGCCACCTGAAATGAGTAGGTATCTTCAGGTCAGATAAAAGCTTGCAAGCCTTTTCCACAAAACAATTGTATTGAGGGATGCTTTGACAAGCTGCAGGACCTTCTCAACTGTATTTATTTACAATTTTACCAGCTGGCCAGTATCTTCATGTGTTTGGGAGACCCTGACTTACACTGAGCTGGCACTACGTCTCTTAGAAATCCCCCTGCCCCACTGGGTACACAATATATCCCCACTCTTATCCAAACATGGCTGTTTCAAGCACCTGGTAGTACCTCTCATCTAGAGTTTGTACAGAATAGCTTGTCAGACCTACTTTATTCTATGCCCGAACAGGCTCCTTTCCAAACATGTTCGCTCTTGGCTTTGTGTGAAGAACTTGCCAGCACATATTCTGTTCAATGTGGTTAGATAAGCCCAAACTACCTGATGAACAGAAATAACTCCCCTGTAGGTAACAGCAACTCTCGAAAACTGGAGGAAAAAGTGAGGTCTGAGTAATTAGAAGCTCACTGTAACTTGAATGTGATTTGCCACCTGCACAACACTTGAGAGGCAGTCAGGAAGGAGCCCAGATACTCCACAGCACAGTGAAGAAAAGGTCATGTACTGAAAGGGCAAGAAGGTCCTTAGAATTGGTTATCCAGAATGGATGATTACTTTCTTCTAGAAATTCATATTTAACAACAGCACCCTCGGTATCGACAGCTCAGACACATCAGGAGCCAAGAAGGTTCACCTAAAAGGTCACCAAATCCTTAGCAGAGCCAGAACAACTTGAAATTAATTAACTTTCTGGGGACAAGAACTGTCAGTACGACAGTACTACACATGTGGTTTCTTTTCAGAGGCCGTGTTGTGGTAAGAACAAGCCTCAGCTCTATATATTCTATATAGGAATATAGAGCAGTTTGTTCTGTATTCCTTTACACTCAGAAGGTCCAGGGCACCACATAACTGCTGTTTCTGTACCTTAAGTTACTAACAACCATGCCTGCGTGGCAGCTTCTCTTCCTACCACTGCCAGCTGTCTCATGCTTTGCCACCCTTACTCCCTCTATAGTTTCACTTACTGAACCTCATTTTTCACAACAGAGATTAGAGGCTGAGCTTTGCTCAAGGCTTGCACTGTTCTGCTAAGTGTTACGTACAACTTGGGGAGCAGTTCCAGAGATCTGCAATTGCTTTGCTCTGCAGCGATTAAGGCAGAGCTGATAAAAGCAGTATTTAGTAATAGGGTCTCTAAAAGCAGCGGTTGCCAGCTCTTTGGAAGGAGTCTATTATCATCACCCTTCTTTTCCCCATCTTTCATCCATGTGCTGTCACTGCATCCTTCTACCTCACTCCCATCCTGCTCCACTTACACCTCATTATTAAATCAAGCTCTGCTCTGCATGGTACTGCCCACCAGCTGTTAGGGAAGACGAGCAGCATTCATACCACAGGCTAGTCTTGGTGTCCTGACAAGAAGCCAAATCAAGGGCAGGTAACAAAACCGAACAGCCAAACTGTATTTATGATCATTTCACCCTCTGAGCAGTCACCTACACTGGCCACGGAACTTGAGTCACTCTTGGACACCATACAAACAGCACCGTCCATGAAGGGTAAACTTTTCTCCTCTGTGTCACTCTTCCAACCCTATTTATACTCACTTCTTTAACCCAGCTTGTTCACTTTTCTTTGACCAGTTTATATCCAAAGTTGGTGTTTAAGTTCAAGGGGCAAGAACTGGATTAGCACTTTGTCTGCTCATTTGTCTTTAGGTTGTTAACAAATTCTCAATACGAAAGTGCAGCAAACTGTTTGCTGTTACCTTCTCCAGCCTGAAGCACACTGTCCATGCTGTGGGGAGAAGCCGCAAGCTGTGGAAAGGCTGCGTCTCCACTATCAAGTATGGTGGTGCTGTGGATTTCAAGAATTAGAAGAATCAGCAACAGAAAACCCTGTGAAAGAGTCCCTCTGCCAGCGTGTTAGAACAGAATGCTTAAGGGTTTAAGTCATTTGTGAGTCACCATCACCTCTGTGAGAGAAGCACTGACTGACACCAAGGCTAGAGCAACAACAGAAATAACCCACCATGGTACAACTCAAAGTGTGCGATGCAGAACCCCCACGCACTGCTGCTCTCGTAACACAATTTCCCTACAGCAGTTAATCTGCTGCAAACTCACTGTGAGATACAGAGCCCTCAAGGAAACAGAAAAGGGAAGTCCCTACAAAAGCATCTCCTGGAAGTCCTTACAAAGACCACAACCTTAGTGTTTCCCAAAGAAAGAGCACATATTTCTGCAGGCTTTTGTTAAAGCCAGCAATTGATAAACTAATTCCCCTCTCCCCAGGTAGGCAGCTCCTGGTGTTATGTCAAGACCCCTCCCTATGTGGGACACGTGTGTATATTTAGGTCAAATCTCATTTGACAACAGGACAGAGCAATCAGCACTCAGCTGCCTCTGCAGAGAGAAAAATACTTACGAAACGACTGTGTTTGTAGAGACAATGTATTCTACTTCTTTGGTCCAAGGGTTCATGAAACTGAACCAGCGACTCCGCAATGTAATAAAAGAGCCATCTTTTATTTTAAACTTGTAGCAGTTAGTTGTGATTTTTTCTCTCGTCTGCAAAACTAGAACAGGCAGAAAGGAAGGCAGTTTGGGTCAAACAGGCACTGTGACTACATAAGCAGAGCCCCTAGCAGAGAAAGCTCAGATGATCCCTCCCCTCAGTCCTGAGGAAAAAAGCTCTTCCTGCAGTCATCCCCCCCACACCCAAGCTGAATCTCAAATATTCACTAAAAATCCCTGAAATTCTTAAGATACTCGTATTGTTTGGCACATGCAGCACAACGCTTGTGGCAGAAGCTGTTGCAAACAGAGGTGCCCAAATCTTTTCAAGTTTTTTGAGTTTGTTAACAGACAATTGCTCCGAATACTAAACAAACCCCCTCTTTACTGAATGACCAACGATCCTACCTTGCCTATGACACTCTGCGAGATGTCCTATGTCGTCTTGATGAAAATACTCGTAACACGAAGTACCTAGAAGTTCCTGGGGTAAGTATGCCAGAATGGCTGTTGCCCTTGGGAAAGGGAGGGGGATGAAAAAAAATAGTAAAACATTAAATTCATTTCAGGTTGAAGAATCAGTGGCAGATCAGTACAACCCACACTCAAGCTGGGTGAGGCTCAAGTGATGCAGAAAGGTATTTTCAGCTTAGAAGGTAAGAAAATGGATTAAGAATACTCTCGTTAATTCTCAGGTAACGACGAGCCTCATACACCAACAACCCTTGGGTATTGTATTTGACCTATCACTGCTGGAGGGGACACAAGACTTTCTAAATAGCTTTGGAGGTTTATTGTGATTTTGAGAATTTAAACCTGCCCTGTAACAGCCAAAGTTAATGGGAAATGTTCTGCATCAAATGCTATTGGAAAGAAGACATCAAAGGTCTGAAGAGCTGCCGTGTTCCCTTGTGTATCCACAGTGCTGCTGCACAGCACAGCGAGTGCTTCAGGAGCATTTTCTCCCCTTGAGTCACAGGCCTTAACAGTGAGACAAATAAACCAACTCACCAAACCCTGCACCCAGACTCAAAGAAAAGTTAACAAATAAAAATTACCTGAATAAGCACTGAGAGCCCTACCGAGTGTCTGTCTTAAATTGAACAGGAGCACGAAGCAAATAAAACAACTTCTGTTTCACCACAAACAGCCACAAAGTCAACTCTGTTTCAGAAAACGTTACAACACAATAGAGCTGTGATGTGCAACAGGGGAAAGATGTGAATTCTTCATCTGACCCTCCATTAGTGTTCAAGCAAGATGAGGACATCTTAAGAAACTAGGAAAAAACCACTTTGTGCATCAGCCTGGTAACTTAAGTTTTAAACTAAGTTCAGGAGGTAAAGGAAAAAGCAAAGCAATGCTGCAGTGAGTGAGAATGACCTACACAATAGCCCAACACAAGGTGAAAGGGTCCTTCTGGACAAGGAAGATGCTGTTGTGGGCCAGTATGCTGAACTCCCTAGAGATCTGTGTGTTAAAACAAGACAACAAGAGTGACTTCTGGAGTAGTTAATGATTTAGAAGCTGTAACAACTTCATCAGGATAACTCATCTAACACAGAACAGCAACAGGAAAAATAACAGATGGGGGCAAACAGGGGGAAAGGGGGCAGAAGAAAATTGCTGTCACCTTGTATACTATGGATGTGCCCATTTGCCTCCAGCCCCTAGGAGACAGCATGAGACAGACTTCTGAGGGCATCTGGGGAGGAACAGAACATTACTGCTCCCATGGTGCACAGAACACGGCCACCACCTGAAGAAATCATTCCAAGCCTTCCCGATATAGGAAGAAACAAGTTGAGAAAGAAACAAAGTGGGACAGTCCATCAAGGAAGCCCCCGAAACATGGACCATTTGATTTAGCAAATAGAGAACATGGTCAGAGTCAAGTCTGTAGAAGCCCTGGCAAAACTGCTCAAGAACATCAGAATGGAAAATAACATGGCTGAATGTTGGAGATCAAGATCCTCATGAGAAGAATGGAGAGCAAACCAAACTACTGATCTACAGTGCGCTCTGTTTTTGTATATTGCTTAGAAGAAAATTTACTGAGGGGAAGATGACAGCTCCTTCATGAAATCAGAATAGGAGCCACAGTTTCAAGCTATGCCCATGCAAGTGAAATAGGAAGTGATAAGGTAAAGACCTAGGTAGACCACCACCAACACTGAAATCTCAAATAAGCATTACAAAGTGTAGAAACTAGTACATGTTAATTACTATGAATAGGAACAGCAGGAAAGGTGCTGAGGCACAAACCCCACAGTATTTAAATGCAGGACATCTGTGTCTTTTCCCAAGACACATTAAAAGCATTCAGCACCAATCTGCTGGCTTAAATCTGGAGGCCTGTAAGACCTCAGCCTTGGACAAGAGAACATCACAACTATTCACATGAGAGAAATTTTGAAACAGGCTTTTGTCTTGTGAACCTTATCCCAGGACAGTTAAACTGCTGACAACTCCACAACTGCTTTGAAGAAGTATCCCTGAGAGCCTGTGGAGAACCACGCAGCAGTAAAACATAGTTTGTCTTTAGAAAGAAATGCCAGGAGCCAAGTCAGCCTTATTCCTGCATTCTTCCAATCACTTAAGCAACCAAGACTTTCAACAGCACTGCAGTGATAGCAAACCTGTTACCCCGATGGGTAGCAACGGATCTGGGTAACAGTGAGCAACGTGTCAAACCTTTTATATTTACTTCCATAGCAGGTCAAATGGGGTTTTTTGGAAAGAAGATGCACAAAATTACCACAGATGTCAAAAGACTCATTTAATCCAGTATCTGATCACACTAAAGAAAGAAGGAAATTGTTCCTGTCTCTCCATTATTATCCTTCAATCACTTTTTCACCCTTGGCAATGCCAGTTATTTTGAAGGAGGACCCAGGTCATGGGTTCTCAAGATTGAGCCTTCTAGATAATAAATAAAATTGGTGCTTAGAAGAAGATTCCACACTGGTACAAGGTCTGAAACCTTTTCCAAGAAGTAAAGCTGATGAAAAACATGCTGTCTTCTGACCACAAAAAAGCCATACAGAAGTATGGATTCAGCAGAACACGTCCCACGGAACGTTAAATCAATGGATACGCGATCAAAGCCTAACACAGCCTGTGCTTTGCAAGTTGTCACACTGAGGAGGCAGTAATCACAAAGGCCAGTTTCAAAACACGGCCACTGGCCGTCTGAGGCCAGTTACTTATATACACTCCATTCACAACTGGGCAGAAATGATCCCTGGATTATCCTGTCTAGTAAGCCACATGCTTTGAGGTGTGGGGTTTTTGTAACTTTCAGTCAGTAACACCGCACGCACCACTGTAACACCTTTGAGCTTCGTCTCAAGAACCAAAATAACTTGCAGCCAGGATTAGTAGGAAGCTGAAACACACACTTCTCCAACAGCATTTACACTGCTGTTGGGAACGCAGTGCTGGACAGTGACTCATTGTGGAAGTTATTACAAGTGTTCTTACCTCTGATCTACAAAAACAAATTTCCCATCTATTGCATGGCGAGAAACATATTCTGTAGGTTTCACCCTGATCTCCCCGTTGACTGGCTGTGGCACTACGTGAGGATGCAGCCGTCCAATTGCAACAAGACAGCTTAAATTGCAACCCTCGTTATCTGGTTCATTATCTTCATCTAGTCCCATTTTTGTTGGCGGCCAGCTTTTTAAATATCCTGTACTATGAATAGTGCAAAAGCTTTTGCGGTCTGCTGTAAAAAGAAAAAAGCAAAAACCAAACAAAAGAAGCAGTTAGGTCATGGATATTGGTTTGGAAAACTTCATCTCAGTTCTGCTAATAATGCGTGTTCTCTCTCACACAGGACATTTGGGATACTGTTCACTAAAGGATTTTTCAACACTCCCGCTTCAATGCGCTTAATTTGAGAGAACTGAACAACCAATTTATCTCTGCAAAGCCACTGTTTAAACCGAAACAGCACTTAGTTCAGACCAGGGTTGCTTTGGATAAACTTTAAGCAGAAATTGCATCACATTTTATTTCTTCACAGGATGCAAACAATCTAAAGGATTTATTTGAATAAATTACTGTATTAATAAATAACAAAAAGATGCCTTTTTCAACTTAACACGAGGTTCCTGTAAAACCATGAACAGTTTGTTTGGCAGAACAAACACTCTGGGGTGCACAAGGGGTAACTATACCTAGGGGCAGGGATGAAGATTCACAGTGACAAGTAATACAGTCAGTATCCAAAAAGAGAACTATGTTTCTCAGCACTGAGCCCACCATAAAATGCAAGGAAGATGAGTTTCACAGGGATCGAGTAATAGGCTCATGCCCAACTGCACAAAGTAGTTTCCTCTGGGATCAGCGCTACAGCATGATCCAAGACTGAAGCTGTGCCTGAACCCAGCAGGAAGCACTTGGAGCAGCTGCCTTCTGTTCTCTAGCTGGCACTTTCACTTTAACTAAAACCAAACGTAGTATCTCAAGTACCCAAACAGCAAACTTGCAAATTTGGATGGAGTATACATTCCAATGCGTCTAGAACTACACCCTGCAGAGGAAAGGAAATACTGATAAATATTGATAACATTATGACCAAACGCTTCTGGTGTAGAAATGCTCTTTCCAGTACTCTGAATGGACCAAAGCCACAGATGAACTCAGAATAAACTCATTTTTAGAGTCTGATACCCATCCAAACATCACTTGTTAAATATGGAGCAGAGGAAAAAGACTGGGTAGCAGCTCCCTTTTGTTGGAGACACTGGCTAGGAAGTCTGGACTTTTTCAGAACAAGCTCAGGTAACTGACCTCACCAGAACTGTCAGCCCAACTAGCTTGTAAACATTGCAAGAAAGCAGAGAGGAGAATTTCAATGGCTCTAAGAGCAAACACAGTGTGTGAGAGCTGGCGAGGGGAGAGGAGGAAGCATCAAATAGTAAGAGACCTAGACAGACGCAGTTCAATACATTAACAAGAAACTTTGACAGAGTTGAATAAATGTACAAAGTTTAACCACTGCCAAGGAGCCCCTGCACACACCAAAACACCATCTCACAGCAGTAAAATGCACAGTTGTTACCTTTCTTCTTTGAACACGTTGACGGAAAATCCTTGTCTTCTACTTTCACCGAAGGTCTATTGCACTTCATTCTACAAAAGAAGGACCGTCTTGCCCCAGAACATAGTCGTGATGGGCCAGGTGTTATATCAGTTTTAACTGGGAGTCCAGCTGTAGCAAACAGAGGAAGTGGGGAAGCAGCCTTCGTCAGGTAAAAGTTAACCACAGAAATCATTACATCATGTCACCCAACTGTACAGTGCTTCAACTTTGCTGGCACTTGCATCAAAGTCCTTTTATATCCTTTTTCAGAAGCAGAGGCTGTTTAGGAAACTTCCACATAAGTGATTATGAGCAGAACTAACCGACCATATCGCCCTGAGAATTTCTGGATAATGCTTTCTAGCGTGAAAACACTGACGCAAGCTTGACAGCACGAGGATCTAGATGCAAAGATTAGCAAAAGACTGTACAAACAGACATGAGTTTTACAATAAATGTGATTACTTTGAACGCAAATCAACTGCTTCAAAATTGAGAGAGATTATTTATCTGTAACCAGACCAGTACTTCATACATAGTCACTCGATAGGCCCATGACCCTTCAGACTGGAAGATTTTCCTATCACAACACCCACCCAGAGAGCATATCTGCACATACAGAGCAGAGGAGACGCAGCGCCATTCTAGGTCCACCCCAGCCAAGTGTTTCTGGAGAACAGGTTAACTTTCATTGTTTTGATGGAAGGAGAATAAAATGTAGCAGTGACCTACACCGTGACTGCAAAACTCTTAAGACATCCTGTGATGTGCAAGAAGTCTCTCTAGCCTCACAGAAATAAGTGTGTTTGAACACAGCCTCACAGTAAGTCCTGACCGTCTATCGTGGTTTGAAAATTAGCAGAATTTTCAGACTTATAGGTGAGTGCTTTTATGAAGGAAAGAAAATATCCTGTTGCTTTAAGAGGCTTCTCTTCCCCGGAACTGGCCCAGGGGAAGTGACCTGTCTCAAAGACCCGTGGTCAGGACGGTATAAAAGACCAGGGAGCGAGTTCCTCCTCCCCTTTTTCCGCTGCACAGGCAGCGCGGGCACGGGGCTTTCAGCCTCGTGTTTCTTCCCCCTCCCTTGCTAGGGGTGGGGGGTAGCGAAGGGGCCTCGCCGGGTCCGCTCCTGTAACCGGCAGCTAGCCGAGGCGAGGGCTAGCCGCGGTACTGCAGAGACCTCAGCACCGCGGGGACCGCCGCAGCCTGAAGCAAGAAGCGGCCGGGACCCCAG
>JAOXOE010027249.1:0-18929 GCA_028565055.1 Phoeniculus purpureus
ATCTAGGGGATCCAGCTCTGGCAGGGGGTTGGACTGGCTGATCTCTCGAGGTCCCTTCCAGTCCCTAATGACTGGATCTAGGGGATCCAGCTCTGGCAGGGGGTTGGACTGGCTGATCTCTCGAGGTCCCTTCCAGTCCCTAATGACTGGATCTAGGGGATCCAGCTCTGGCAGGGGGTTGGACTGGCTGATCTCTCGAGGTCCCTTCCAGTCCCTAATGACTGGATTTAGGGGATCCTGCTGTGGCAGGGGGATTGGACTGGGTGATCTTTTGAGGTCCCTTCCAAGCCCTAATGACTGGATTTAGGGGATCCTGCTGTGGCAGGGGGATGGGACTGGGTGATCTTTTGAGGTCCCTTCCAAGCCCTAATGACTGGATCTAGGGGATCCTGCTGTGGCAGGGGGTTGGACTGGCTGATCTCTCGAGATCCCTTCCAGTCCCTGATGCTCTGTGATGCTGTGAGAGTTTCTGGGTCCGAGTGATCTTCTGGAACCAGCTTGGTTTTGGTAGCGGCAGGTGCCCCTGCGTGTGGGGTGACCGGCCTTGCAGGTCACTGCCCTGCTCCTTGTCTGCTCGAGCACGGGGGGGCACATCTAAGTTTGCCTGGTTATGTGGGGCCGTGAGGCAGGATCCCTCAACACTCTGTGGAAGCTGCACATACGACGGGGAAATTATTCTTAGTGTGAGCGTTGCTGTGAGATCTGGAGTCACATATTGAGGCTGCCTCTTGCACTTGTGGAGCTGCATTTGGTGCAAGTCTGTAGGTAAAAGGCACAGGAGGTGTGATTCTGCCTCTCCTCCTCTGCCAGTGTGGAGGCAATGTGGGGGTTCAACCACATGGCTCCCCCTGAGGCACTGCTGCTGGGGACACTGACAGGCTGCACTGCGGGGACTCATCCCAAGTCCACCGGCCCCTTGGCTGCAAAGAGGTGTGTTCTGTGCTGAGGATCCCTGTTGGACAACCTTCTGTTGAAATCTGTAGGCACCTTAGAGCAGCGAAATGATGGGAACAGGCCAGAGAGATGAAGGATTCGGCACGTTCCCTCTCTTGACGCACAGCTCTGTTCAGCTCCGTGCAAAACGAAATCAACCCAAGTGACTGTGTTAGTCCTGTGTGCCTGGATCTAGGGGATCTCCTGCTGTGGCGAGAGGACTGGGCTGGACGATCTCTCGAGGTCCCTTCCAATCCCTAATGACTGGATCTAGGGGATCCCGCTGTGGCGAGAGGACTGGGCTGGACGATCTTTCGAGGTCCCTTCCAACCCCTCATGTTCTGTGACTCTGTGAGTAGATTTGATTGTCAAAGCAAAGGAGAGTCCAGGCTACACGACCCTCCAGCTGCAGTCCCTGGGATGGTTCCTCACGGTTAACAGTGAGGAGCAGTGATGGTAGTGGCAAATGAAGAGGGATGGCAAAGGGAGCTCAGGGTAGCTGCTGCCCACCCACATGGTGAGCACTGCAGCAGAAAGCCTGTGCCACTACTTACTGCTTTTTCCTCGACTTGCGGGTGGTGCTTCAGTCTATTCCATGTTATTAGATGCAAGTGTATCTGAATACACCTGAGAGAAAAAGACCTGCTCCTCTCCTTTCTCGCAGTGTTCTGTATCTGCCCTGCAATTTTCTCGTTTCCCCCGTCTCCAGAAGTTGGGGCCATCAGCTACCCTGGCGCCAGCTGCTGCCAGCGGAGGGAAAAGCAAAGCCGAAGCCATCAAAGGAAGCAGGTTTTTGATTCCTTCTGTGCTTTGTGTCAGCGTGAAACCCACAGCACAAAGGAAGAGCTTGTGGTGAGAAGGGCCACAGCAACCTGCTGCTTCCAGTCTCGGGGCAGTCACACCCTGCAGTCCCTCTTACCGCTCCACTGCCAGTGCCCTGCCAGCCAGGCTGCACCTCTTCCCACTCAGGGAGTACGTGGGGGGTGAAGGAATGACTCTGCCAGCTGGCTCTTGGCTTCCATCTTTCCCATGGGTTTCTCTGCTGCTTCTCCATCACAAGTCCTGCGTGCACCTCCTGTATGGCAGGATGCTAGGGACAAGCTCTTGCTGCTGCTGCTGAAGCACTGCACACGGCTTGCAGCGTGCTCACACCCAGGGCCAGTGCCACCAGGGGCTCCGTGCATCTCTCACAGAATCACTCAGGTTGGAAAAGAGCCCCGGGATCACTTAGTCCACCCAGCAACCCCACTCTGCAAGGTCACCCCTAAAGCAGATCCCCCAACACCACATCTCAGCGACTTCTAAACTCACCCAGGGATGGGGACTCAACCAACCCCCACTGTGGGCAGCCCATCCCAGGGCCTGACCACTCTCTCCAGGAAGAATCTCTTCCCGATGGCCAGTCTGACCCTCCCTTGTTGAAGCTGGAAGCCCTTCGCTCTGGGTCTGTCACTTCCCCAGGAGACTGAGCAGTGCCTTGCACGAAGCCACGGCAGGATGCCACAGTAACCAGTGTTGTGCAAAGCTGGTTCCTACTCATTGCTGATCAGAGCATTGTGAGACCCTGAGTACTTCAGACGAGGCTCTTTGCCCTCCCACACTGCTGCTTAAGGCCCCTCTCTCACGGTTTCTCTTCGCTGTTCATGGCAAAACCAGAGCTGTCTGAAGCAGCAGCAGTGATTCAGTTCCCAGCAACAGAGGCCACCGTACCCAGCACAAGCAACCAGCTCCGCAGGGTCGTGAAGGAGGGCAGACTGCTGAGGGACCAGCTCTCAAGTCCCGCCTAGAAGAAGCAGAGCAGGAGCTCTTTATAGGGCATTTCGTTGAGGCAGGTGCCTGCAGCGCTTCGCTGGCTGCTGCACTGAAAACCCAGCTGGAGAGAAGCTGCTTTAGATTTGCAGGTTTTCATGGTAATTCCTGGTTCCTGAATGGTCTCGATGCACCGCAGCTTCCGCCCCCTCCCTGCCAGCTTGACACAGCTTCTGGGTGGCACCTTCCTGCGGCTTCACTCCTGCAACCCTCACGGGCCAGAGTGAACGAGCAACACAAAGCAGGAACAGGAGCTTTGCTGCAGCCGCACCTTTCCTCTGCTCTTTCAAATAGGCTGCTGAAACCATCAAGAAGAGACATCTGACATCTCAAGTGTCCTCCTCCTTCAAGCAGAGACGGGGTGGGATTCCAGTAGTGGGATGGTGTGGGATGCCCTCCTGCGCCTCAGGCATAGAGTTGGCACTGGAAAGCTCCTTACGGTTGTTTGCAAGGAAGAAGTTTTCACACAATCGCAGACCATTAGGGGTTGAAGGGACGTCGGAGGATCACCCAGTCCGCTCCCTCTGCCAGAGCAGGATCACCCAGAACATGGCCAGCTGGGTCTGAAACGTCTCCAGAGAAGGAGACTCCACAACCCCGCTGGGCAGCCCCTGCCAGGGCTCTGACACCCTCACCGGGAAGAAGTTCCAGCTCAGACTGACGTGGAACCACCCGCTGCCCCTTGTCCTACGATCCACCACTGTCCCCCACGTCCTGGGCAATTCTTTGTTCCAGCTGAACCAAGAATTAGGGGGAGTCTGGGAGGGAGGAGGCGGTTTCCACTGTGTCTCCAGCGCTTCTGCTACGTGGCTGCCGAGTGTGGAGAGACAGGCTCTGGTAGATGGCGGCGCAGCACAGCCTGAGCCAGCTCTGTCTGATGGAGCAAGGGACGGAAGTGCCGAAGAGGATCAACAACAACAGGAGGAAGAAAGGGCTGGGTGCTGTCAGACACGCGCTGGCGCTCAGGAGAGCTGCCTTGCAATGCCGAGTGCAGGGGAACGCTGGGAGCTCCCCGTGCTGTCAGAACTCACTGCGGAACAAACTGTCCATAGAGTGTGGCAGCTCCAGGGACCAAACGCAATCACCGTTGGCCGGTGAGGCAGCGCGCGGCAAGCGCTGCGCGCCAGACACCAGCGGAAGTGCTGTTAGTGCCAGCACGCAGCCCGGCGCCCGCCGCTGTCCGCAAGCAGAGCACGCAGCAACCACACCGTGCTCTCCTGCCAAACTCAGTCTGACTCCAGATGAGGAGACAGAAAGGGCCCTGCATCAAGGTGCAGACTGTGCCCGGAGTCACCACCTGAGCTGTGGTTTGAAAGGCTCTCACAGAGCCTCGCTTGCCCAGAAGACCAGGGCAGAAGCACAACAGCAGAAGCGACCCAAGTCCCAGCTGGGAAAGAGCTGGAAATGGACTTCTCGTTGGGCCCCTTGTGGAGTCGGAGCAAAGTGGCCACTTTCAGAGAATCTCCACAAAGTGGATTTTTCATTTTTCTGAACAAGGGGATCACAGCTTTGAATTAGAGTAATCCAGCAACGCACACGGAGAGAGGCTGATCTCGTTCTGACACTCATCACAGAACCATAGAATCATTAGGGACTGGAAGGGACCTTGAGAGATCATTGAGTCCAATCCCCTGGCCAGAGCAGGATCCCCTAGACCAAGTCGCACCCCGGCCAGAGCAGGATCCCCTAGACCAAGTCGCACCCCGGCCAGAGCAGGATCCCCTAGACCAAGTCGCACATGGCATCACTCCAGTGTGAAATGCACTGCCACAAGGTGGGACTGAGATCAAGCTCATGATGGCTGCAGCAGCTAACCGCCACTGCGGGCGATGGAGGGTCCAGCTCAGAAAGCCAGCTCCACCGCTGGCAGCTGCTAAGGAGAAGAAGAAGTCCTTCACGCCTCTTCCTGTTGGCCATAAATTCCTGCTGCAGTCAGGATCTGAGGGGAAGTGGCGCGCTCATCAGCCCTAACAAGGTTCAGCGGTTGTGATGCCATGGCAGTAGCAGGAGCGGCAGAAGCAGGACAGCCTGCCTGCTGCCTGCAACGCAGCTGGGGCTTTGATGCAGCTGAACATCTGCTGGAGCTCCGGAACATCCCCAGCTGGCCCAGTGAGCTGCAGGCATCCTTTCGGTGGGTGCTGATCCCCTGCTGCACTGCAGTGTGCTGAGCTGCTCAGAAGCCAGGGAACTGGCCCAAGGGGCTGCACCTCAAAGATCCCCCTCGCCTGTTCCGCTGCAGCCATCACTAGCGGGGTGACTGCTAGAGCTGCAACTTGCTTCTCCCAAGTGCGATTTTTCCTCGGCTCAGGAAGAATTTTATCATCATCTCCTGCCCCCACACTTCACGGTTTGTTAGTTGCTCTATTACTCTCCCACTTGACTTGATAAGGTCCTGCTTCCTATGATATTAATTTCTGAATTTTGATTCTTCACAGCTGCCGCTTTGAAGTCACAGATAACATTCGGGGCTGTGCACATTGCTCCTGGTCCTAAGCTCCTCGTTCAGCTGCAGCAGGCAGCTCTGTCTCTGCCCAGCGACTTTTACAGGAGTGCTTCTGTTCTGAAGTTCTTGACTGAACCTTCTGCTTGTCACCCCAGCACAACTGCGGGCTCTCTTCTGCACTGATGTCGGCAACCTCTGTCTAGAGGTTTGGGGATTTATCCTCACCTTTGAGTCTTTCTTCAAAGGAACCGAAGCCTGTTACTCAGATCTGGAGGGCTGCGCTGGGGCTGGGCGGTTGTGGAGTCTCCTGCTCTGGAGACATTTCAAACCCCCTGGATATGTTCCTGTGGCAGGGGGATTGGACTGATGATCTTTCGATCATCCTAACCCTAACCCTTCCAATCCCTAATGTTCTGTGAGTCTGTGACTAAAGGAAGAAGTGATGCTCACACTTGTTATCCCTTGCCACCCTCCCCGTGAGCACCACGGTCTGCCCAGGCCCAGGAAGAGCAGCTGTAATCTCCTCAGGAGAGGAGGACAGCAGGAGAGCTGGGGCAGTAGGTACGCTGGTGGGTGGCTGTTGGCTGAAGACCAGCACATGGAAAGCCTCAGGGTCTGCCCTTGCTTCCCTGCTTCAGTTCCCACCCAGTGATCTAAAGAATGGACACAAATGCGGACTGCAGGTCACCCCAGTGAAAAGCTTCCTCTACCAACCATGGCGTCTTTTGTTAGACAGGGAAAAACTGTGCCTGAGATTTGAAACCTTCTTAAACAGCCAGCAAAGGAGGAAGGACCGTGTCTGACCTGCTCAGCTGAGGCTTGAATGATGTGTGACTGGACTGCTGAGGGGCCATGACCAGAGCAGAGCTACAGGCAACCCCCCTGGGTTTGTGCTTCTTGCGTGAAGGGTCCCAACGCTTTCGAAGGGTCCCAATGCTCTCAAAGGGTCCCAACGCTCTCAAAGGGTCCCAACACTCTCGTTCCTCAGCCCTTCTCCCTCTCTGTGCAGAGCCTGGGATGGACACAGGCAGTTCTCGCGCCAGTTATTTGCACCCACGTGGGAGCACGGATGATGAACACTAAAAACAACCCACAGTGACACCTTGTCCCAGTCTGTGCGCTGGGTCACGCTAAGGGACAAGCTTCTGGCAGCACTGATCTTCCTTTGGAGTCCCAGCACAGGGCACAGTTCGAGTAAGGAGACACCCTTGTGACGAGAGCTACTTACAGATATTAGCAGTGCCCTTGGGAATAGGCAGGTAGGAGCCAGGGCTCCACGGCCGGCCCTGGTAGTTCTTCTTGCACTTGCCACAGTCGGGGCCGGTGGTGTTGTGCTCGCACTCGCAGAGCAGCCTTTTGTTTTCTTCCTTACAGCCAGTGGCGTGGAGGTTGCACTTACACCTGACGTAAAAGGCAAACACACAAAGCAGTGGCTGTTTATTCAAAGGCTGAAGTTTAGATAAACACTGAAGTTTAGCTAAAGCTGGGCTCTGCTCACAGGCAATTGGCCACAGAGGCACAGGGAAGGGCTTCCAGCTCCACCAGGGGAGGGTTAGAGTGGCCATCAGGAAGGAATTCTTCCCGGAGAGTGGTCAGGCCCTGGGATGGGCTGCCCAGGGTGGGGGCTGAGTCCCCCCCCCGGATGGGGTTGAAAGTCGCCCGTCCTCAGCTCCCCTAGACGGAGGGCACACGCGGAATGGCAGAGTGGCTTCACGGGCAGGCAGGCAGGTATCGTCGCCTCTTTGCGCCCCTTCGCAGTGGAGGCAGACTGGCTGCAATCCACCCCTGGCTGGGGCTGGCAAGACACCCCCCACTTAACGACCCTGGCTGTTTCTTTCTCCGCAATTGGTACCTCTTGTGACTTGCAGGGTTCCCGTGGGCATCTGTCACCCGGCCCATGCAGTGCCCAGTAATTAGAGCTAAACAGGCGGGGAGCAGCCGGGTGCCAACGAGCAGCTGTCAGGCTGCCTTCCACTGGAAGGAACACGACCTGCAGCAAGCGGCCACATCCACACATGTCCCCGGGGTACAGCAAGCTCGGCCTGTCAGCAGAGGCTGCTGGAGAAAGCGGCAGAATCTCTGACCGGGGGGAGCAGTCTCCCCAGCGCTACACAGCGGGCAGGCGGAACTGCTGGTACTGAGCAGGGCTCTCTCGGAAGGAGAGGCTTTGCTGTCTTGCAGTCGGAATGACCCCAATGTACTGAGGATGCCAGGAAAGGGAAGTGATTCCCTTGTGCCCTCTGCAGAGAATCGCCGCCTACGGCCTGCACCAGCGGTGAAGCAGGTTTGCAAGGACCAGGCGCTGCAGAGCGACAGACCCTTGTCTGGGTGTCGGTGGGTGAGATGCACCTGGGGAGGTTCCACTTGGACATCAGGAGGGTTCTTGGAACAAGCACCTGGCAGTACTAGTGGCTGTGTCACAAACACTGGGCCGAAGTCTGTCTGCAGTTCTCAGACGCTCTGAACCTGACGCAGTGCCTCTGCCCGCGGTGCTCTGGGTTCCAGAGGACAGCGTTTCCTACCTCACATGTTCTTGAAATGTAAAGAGAACAGTCCAGGGGCTTTAGGAGGTACCAGGTGCTTCTGGGCAGAAGTGCAGCTCTCAAGCGGCAGTGGGTGGGCAGCAGCTGCCTGGCATGTCCAGGGGGTTTGCGTGTGCACTGAGAGCAGGGGCCTGGCAGAGCCGGTTTGAGAACACAGGCTGAGGTGTGGCAGATGGCAAGGGATGTGCGCTGCAGCCTTTGCACCGTGCTGGCAGCACAAGGGCCAAACCCCGGTAGGGCGAAGCCAGTGTTCAGAGCGTCCGCTGGCCACAAACGGCACTGCCGAGCTCCGGTGCTGACAGTCCCTTTGCAGCTCTCTGCCTGCACAGACTCCTGCTCACAGCAGACACCAGCACACGGACACAATCCCCTCCAACGTGCACATCCAGTTGCGACTCGCTGGAGAAGGACATTGCCGTCCGACGCCAGGAGCTCTAATTGTGTGGGAGAACAAACTGGGTTCTCTGACCATGCGTCTTTGACAGGCTCATTACTTTGTCATGAAGCAATTCAGAGGATGCTTGTGGCAGCTACACCGGGCACGGGAAGCACTCTGGCGTGTCGAAGGAGCTGGGCTACTGTAGTGGGAGCGGGGCCGCAGCGTGTGCTGGCTTCCTCACCACTGCCGCGCACGCACAGGCAAACGTACGCGGGCCTCCAGCGACACGACGCGGGGAGATGGTTTCAAGCTGAGAGAGGTCAGATTTAGACTGGATCTTAGGAGGAAATTCCTCACTATGAGGCTGGTGAGGCACTGGAAGAGGTTACCCAGGGAGGTAGGTTGTGGATGCTCCCTCCCTGGGAGTGTTCAAGGCCAGATTGGATGGGGCTCTGGGCAACCTGGTCTAGTGAGTGGGCAGGGCTACTGGAACTGGATGATATCTGAGGTCCCTTCCAACCTAGACCATTCTATGATTCATGAGCAAGACAGACAAGAGAAGCTCATTTATGCATGTTTAATGACCAGCCATATGTTCCCTGCTTAGATACCTCTTTGGATCAATCTAGGTCACCGTGAAAGTTTAGCAAAGCGACTTAAAGCCAACTTGGAAGCCCTCTGCACAGGCTCTTCCCTTTCGCACGCTGCCAGTCAGCTCTCTGCTCGCAGGCAGGCAAAGCCCGACCCTGCAGACACGTTGGCACGGCTGCTTTTCACATCGCTGCCCACGCACTGTGATGCACGTGCGACACAAACCACCACCCCCGACCTTCCAAAACCCTCTTAGCAGTGGTTGGGGCCTTTGTCAGCAACTGCCTCCAGCACCCCGCTGCAGCTGTCCAGAAGGACTTGCTTGTGTTCAGCACGACAACAACTGTACTGAGGCCGTCACCTCCGTGACGCCTCTCCAGCTTACTGATGACTTCGGTGCAGTTCACCAGTGAGACTGGCTAAGGTGATGGGGACAAACATGAAGATTCCACACTGCAAGTTGATTTTAAGAGCCGGCTTGGCCATCAAGGGAGATGTAGGCTGATAAAGCAAAAGTCAACCCATAATCACACAGAACATTAGGGACTGGAAGGGACCTCAAAAGATCACCCAGTCCCATCCCCCCACCACAGCAGGATCCACTGGATCCAGTTGCACAGGAACATGGCCAGGAGGGTTTGAAACGTCTCCAGAGAAGGAGACTCCACAGCCCCCCTGGGCAGCCCCTGCCAGGGCTCTGGCAGCCTCACTGGGAAGGAGGTCCTGCTCAGACTGACGTGTCAGGATGAAAACAAGTGTCAAAGACACTGTCGTGAAAAAACGCAGCTACTGCTGGCCCACTGGTTTCGGCCGGGATGGCACAGGCAGCGAGAACACCAGCATAAAAGAGGGAACAAGACAAGGACTGGCGTCCAGGCTGCCAGCGCTCACCGCGGGGACTACAGTGGGCCTGAAGAAGGTCTGATCTAAAAGGGTCAACGAGACCTGAGGACAGCTGGCAACCAGCAAACGGCCTAAGCTGCTGACTGCGAGCCGCTCTGCTGATCAAATGTTCCAGGTCACAGGGAGCAGCAAAGGAAATTGTGTTTTACTCAGTACTTTTTGAGCAAGTGGAGGCTCTGAGGTAAAGCGTGGCCGCTGCAGGGAGAACAATGTGGGGAGAGCCCTTTCGTTAGGTTTATTTCTGGAAACGCATTTGGTCGCCGGGCTGCTCCCCTGTCCCCTTCCCTGAATTTATCTAATACATCATAATCCCCCACTGCAGAGCAGATTCCTTTGTGGATGGGGCCCTCATCAATAATGAAGGCTCAAAGCAATCAATAACAACAAGCAGGGCTCTGTCTAGGTGGATGTATTATTCTTTCATTTGCAAAGCAAGGACTAATGTCGGATCAGGTCTTTAAGCCGCTTAAGTCTGTAAGTAGCTTTGTGGCCAGGAAAGAAGTTTAACCTGCGCTCAGTAATCCCCCTGCACCTCAGTACCTCAGGATCCAGAGATTTACAGAAGCCCCTTCAACTTTATTCTCTACCGTTTAGGTCTTGCTGCTAAATTTGGGAGGAAATTGAATTAGATTCCCCCAGGCAGTGTGGAGAATTGGGGAGAACAGCTTCTCATTGTCCCTCAGCTGAATGTCAGGTATCTAGTGGGGAGCAGCAGAACCCAGGCACACAGACCGTCTGCTTTGCTTTCTCAGTGGCCTATTTGCAGCGAGTCTGGAGAGCTTGACATTGGAAAGGCAAACAAAGTCCGCAGGCTTTTGTCTTCAATCGCTTTGCACACGGGGAGGGCTGCCAAGGCTCTCGGCAGGGCATGGCAGTGCCAGGTTCGCGCTAGCCAGCCCCACAACGAGGACACAAGGCTACACGGAGCATCAACACGTTTAGCAGACTGACCCTGCGCGGACACCAGCAAACGCTCCCCAGAACCATAGAATCATTCGGGTTGGAAGAGACCTCCAAGATCACCAAGCCCGACTGGCAACCCAAGGGCACCCTGGCCACTAAACCCCGTTTTCAGGCCCCAGACCTACACGTTGTTTGGAGACCCGCAGGAACGGAGACTCCACCACTGCCCAGGACAACCTGTCCCAACACCCGACCACTCCTTCCGTGAAGACGTTTTTCCCGACGTCCAGAGAAACCCCCCCGGTAAAACTTAGGGCCGTTTTCTCTCCTCCTATCACTAGTGACTGGGAAGAAGAGACCAGCCCCCACCTCTCTACAACCAGAGTAGATCAGAAACCCCCACATTCCACTGGTGACCCCAGTCTCTGGCCTTGTGTTAACCCAGTGAGCTGTCTCGTTCCTTGCAGGGTTCTTCCCTGCCACTGAAGGGATTGAGGCAAACACCACCTGTGCTCCCGATCCCCTAAGCGATTGCCCCCGTGCCCTGAAGTCCCTTCTGATTGATTTCCTGCTTCTTCCCTCAACCTCATCACTCCCAGCTTGTATGATGTGAGCAGTTAATAATCACAGGGTTGTATTAGGTCAAGGAGCTTCTCTGCAATGTCCCTAACCCGGGCTCCAGGGAGGCAGCAGACCTCTCTGTGGGATGGATCAGGTCAGCACGTTTGCCCTCTGTCCCCTCAGAAGGGAAGTGCCTACAACAACTACCCTCTCTTTGTCTGCAGAGGCACCCCCAGTGTGTGGTGCTCGCTGCCTCGCCCTTGGCAGCTCCTTAGACAGACCTCAGAATCACAGAGCATTAGGCACTGGAAGGGACCTCGAAAGACCATCCAGTCCAGTCCTCGGGCTTTTTGCAGCTACAGCCCAGGATGTCTGGGAATAGGCTTTGCTGGGAGACACGTTTAGGGTTAGAGAGTTTCCACCTTGCTGAAACCAGGCAACCCCAGGGCTAGGATTGCGTTCAACTCCTGCAGCCCACAAGATCCTCTTCCCAGATGCCAAAAGATCTTGTGCAAAGTGAGACACATAGTCCTCACTGGGCTAACCCCGACATTCCAGAGCTCAGTACCTGCTGTGCAGTAGCAACTGGGAATGTGTTGGAGGCTGCCAGGGCGGCTGCCTGCTGCCTGGAGCAGAGACCTGCTTGCATTCCTCCCCATCCCGAGCTCCATTGAACCTACTTGAGGGCAAGCAGGCTGCAGCTTCCTTTCTGCACTCCCTAGTGCCCCTCAGCCCGCTCAGCTCCTCTTGGAACTCTGTCACGAGCAGAGCAATTTCTCTGCCTGGGCACACCTGCAGCAGGTGAGCTCTGTGCTGCCTCCTGCCCTGGGGCCACCTAGTGCCAGGCACAGCCCGATGCCTGGGTGGCCGTGTGGCTGCCCTGCAGCTCTAGCTGGCAGTTTCGCTGTATTCGGATTATTGAATGGGAACTGCTGGTTCGTGTGAACAAGAACTACCGGATCACTACTGGTTGATTTATATCTCAGCCTGGATTTGATTAGTCCATGGGCTGATGGATGCACACTGCCTCCCGTTGGGAGCCAAATGTTAGTGGGGCAGATCCTTTTGGCTTCACTGCTCCTCTCCCCTTGCTCCCTTCGACAAGAAGCACCCTGTCTTGCCAGACAAACTGTAAATACCTGTGAAACGCAGCGGTTCACCTGAGGACATCTGTCCAAACCAAGAGGCAACTGACCAGGTTTACAGGGTAGATCAGCAGCACCCGGCACTCAAGCAGAGAAAAGAGGAGGCATCAACCTATTAAATCTCTTACAGATCACAGAATCCCAGAACATTAGGGATTGGCAGGGACCTCAGAAGATCATCCAGTTCAATCCCCCTGACACAGCAGGATGCCCTAGATCCAGTCACCCAGGAGCATGTCCAGGTGGGTTTGAAACATCTCCAAAGAAGGAGAGTCCACAACCCCCCTGGGCAGCCCCTGCCAAGGCTCTGAACCTCCACTGGACCCTCCTCTGCTCCAGCTCACACCCGGTGCCCCTTGTCCTGTCATTAGATGTCCCTGAGCAGAGCCTGGCTCCATCCTGACACCCACCGCTCATGTGCCTCAGTATTCAGGCGTTTGAAGCAATTCTGATGGCCTGGCTGGGAAAACCCTCTACAGAGGACGCCCGGACTTCCTTCAGGCCCCCACTCTAAACATGCCACTGATGCCTGGCAGAGCGCAGCAGCTAATTCTGAGCCTGCGTTCCTTCGTTTTAGCAAAGAAAAACTACCTGTCCTTAGCTGTGGCTGCGGAGACACAACCTAGCCAGGCGGAACAGCCAAGTGCTTCTGCTGATTTTCATTTCACATTTCCTAAGTGCCAAAGCTGAAATAAATCTGTCTGAAAATAGAGCTGCTGTTAGCTGCTGGAGAGAGCTGACTTCCATCTCCTGCCCAAGCAGTCGCTTCTGCTTTTGCTTCGGAGCGCTCAGAATTGATGCAGCTCTGTCAGCGCGGCGGCTGTAAAACCTGCTGGAGTTTGCCAGAAGCGCCTTCCGCAAAGAATTCCACTCGCGAACGCAGATGGCCAGATCCTCGGCTGATGTAAACCCGACTGCATCCAGCCGAATCGGTGCCTTGTTGCTAGCCCACCCGATCTCAAACGCAGCCACTGGTTTCCCGATTCCACTCGTGTTGTCCTGGGCTGGTGCCTCTGCTTTCAGATGGCGGCAGGTAACTTTGTCACCCGTTTGAACAGTCCTGAGCAGGCATGGGGTGGAAGCTGGAATGGTGGAGAATAAGGAGCCTAGGGCTGCTGCGCTTCATGGGCGTGACTGCTGGGAAGGCAGGACACTGGTGTTTCACCGGTGCACCTCTGCATCTGTCGTGCTCCAGTGTTTACCTTCTTTGCCTTCTTGGCCACCCAGGCAAACACGTGGAGTACTTCTGAATTGTGACTACACAGCTGAGCCCAAAGCTGACCCCTGATCCTGAGAATTAGCTTCACATTCCTTGTGCCAGGCTCACGCCTGCTCCTGCCTACACAGGACCCCCAGCCCAAGGCTCATCACTGCATCTAACACAACTGGAGTTTGGCAGCTCCTTATTGCCCAGACAGACACTGCTGATCCACAGCAAAATCACCACAAACATTTGTGTTTCTGCTTCTTTTTTCCTTCTCTGAGGCTTTAATCTCAGTCGGAGGTCAGAAGCTGCAGGAGAAAACGGAACAGGGCATTTGCCACCGAGCATCGTCCTGCACCAGCTCCTCAGCACCTCAGATCCCCAGCGGCTCAGCTCCTTGTCATGGAATCCCTCCTCCTGCAATTCCTGTGACAACTGTTTGCACGTACAGCCGTGAGAAGAATCGATTTTTCAGCTCACTGACTGAACTGAGAAGAAATGGGAAAGGAAAACTCGTTTCTGTCCAATGAGAAGTGGTTTTGTGTTTTCAGACTTCAAACCTTCTTCTGCAGATCACGTGCGGAGGGCAAGTACCTCCAAAGGACAAGCCGTGCCGGTTGCGAGTTCTCAAAACATTCATCAGAAGCATTTATTAGTGTGTGGGGGAGACACTGCGAGGCATCCCTGGCAGAAGTTTCTCCCATGAATAATTTATCCTTCTAGAACACAATTCCCTGCTCTTGCTGATGAAAACTTGATGAAAAGTGAGCAGGTTGTGCCTGAAGCTCACAAAAGCTACCGGGAAACCTCGGGCTAACTTAGGGACTGAAAAAGCTACTGGGCTACCCTGCCTCTAGCCCCGCTGGCACACTGAGCACGTTTGCTGGGGCTCTGCTCAGGGCCATCTGATGATAGGACAAGGGGCAGCGGATGTGAGCTGGCGCAGAGGAGGTTCCCCATCACTGTGAGAAGGACCTTCTTCATGGTGACGGTGCCAGAGCCCTGGCAGGGGCTGCCCAGGGGGGTTGTGGAGTCTCCTTCTCTGGGGACGTTTGAAACCTACCCGGCCATGTTCCTGTGCAACTGGATCTAGGGGATCCTGCTGTGGCAGGGGTATTGCACTGGGTGATCTTTGGAGGTCCCTTCCAACCCCTAATGGTCTGTGATTCTTTGATCCTGCTGTGGCAGGGGGATTGGACTGGATGATCTTTGGAGGTCCCCTCCAATCCCTGAAGTTCTGTGATTCTGTGACTAACTTTCAGTGGTTCAGGAAATAATGTTCTAGTAGTTCCTCTTCTTTTTACCTTGGGGAAAAAAACCCTCTCCTTTCACCCACTGCCTTTCAGTTGCTGACTTCCCCCAGAGGAAGTCTGTCTTCTTTTAAAGAAACACCCTCTGGTCACTGTCAGACTGCAGGTGCTACCTGCGGCTCTCCTGGAGCCAGGGCACCGACCCGGTCCTGCCAGCGCTTTAGTACGAGTCAGTGCAACTGCACAAAGAGGGGGAGACTGCAATTGCTCTTTGGTGTTAGAAAGGCTGAGACAGATGGCACCATGGGTCACACTTAGTGGCCTTTTACCAAAACCAAATGTGAATGCAGTAATGAATGGACAGTCTGTGGGTGACGCCTAAGGGATGAGCTGTGGGTGGCCAGAGCCGAGCAATTCACAGAATCACAGAGCACTGGGGACTGGAAGGGACCTCGAAAGATCTTCCAGTCCAACCCCCTGCCAGAGCAGGGTCCCCCGGATCAAGCCCCAGTTCTGTTCATTCATTGGATGTAGCTGCAAAGGAGAGGGGACCCAGCTGCTCCCACCGGCCCTGGAGCAGCAAGCAGGAGGTGCTCCTGGCCATGCACGCACAAGTGCCCGCCGCAGTGCCACCTGCGCTCTCCCGTTCTCCCCAAGTACTAGCACAGCAGGTCCTAGCCCGCAACTCAGGCGACATCTGCCAAAGAGACTTTGTGTGTGTCTCTACAAACTGGAGCTGCTGCTGCTGCTTTGACCCTGTTCCACAAGTTTAAGCAACGAAGGTCAGGTGGCTTCAAAGAAAGGCTTAAGATCCTGACCTAATGTCAGACTGGAATAAAGCTGATGATTCTTGGCCTTGGAGTTCACAGAGACATTTATTATTTATGTTTGTTTCCAACAAACACTGAGTAAAGCGCAGAACACTGCAGCCAGAGGCCAGAGCCGAGCTGCACTGCCCACTGCGGGGTCAGAACACGGTTGTGCTGTCCGTGAGCACAAACACCCAGTAAAGCCAGCGCAGACCCAGTGACTACAACGTTCCACCACCAGCACAACCCGATGGCTTCATTTATATTTTAAGTGTTTCCAATCAATACTCCCCTTCGTGTTCTGCAGCCCCCACCAGGAACCCTCCTAACTGAGACTGCGAGGAGAAGACTGCAAGTCATGAATAATGCAGGGCTGTCGCATGAAAGCAAACTGCGAAAGGATGCTGGCCAGAAGCATCGCTGGATGTCTGCACTGAAGTCCATCCTGCACAGGGCAGCTTTCGAAATCCTACACCTAGTTTCCCGTTTCCTCCAAACTGTCGAGTAGGTGCCTTCAACTTTGAGTTCCAGCAGAAAATGCTGTTCCCAAAGAACATTCCAGCCCATCCGGAATCACAACGTAGGCACATACATGAATTGAACAGTCTCTAGCTCTGGGAACGGCACGAGAGAACTCATGGGGGCAGGCAAAAAAAGGACCTAGGTCGGAGGGGAAAGACCCCAACAAATCCCAGCACCCCTTTTTAAAGAAGGGGGATTGGACGGGATGGTCTTCCGAGGTCCCTTCCCACCCCAATGCTCTGTGGCTCTGTGAGAACACAAGTACCTCCTCTCCACAAGTCAGGGGGCTGATGGCAGCCACAACCGAGCTGCGCATTTGTTAGCCCAACGCCGGGCCTGGCTGCTCACTGAGGGCACCAGGGAGCTCCGCTGCAAGCACAGACCTCGGCCCGCTTTGGGAAGCAGGACGCACAAGCCTCTGTCATCGCGGGGCTATCGCTCTCCTGCATCTCCCCTCTCAGAGCCCGTATATTTTATGGCGCTCGAAGAGACCGACGAGGACGCAGACCACAGACTCCAGTGTCTGGGTCGGTCTCCAAGAGCAGGCACTGGAATGAAAGGAGCTTTCATCATCTGCCCTCTCGACAGAGTGGCTCTGAAAAACCCGCTGCAGATGCACGTCTGAAGCCATCAAGCCTCACCCATGCAATATTTATACGGGTCAGAGCGGAGGCTGGCGCTGCCATCCACATGAAAGGACAAGCCTCAGACAGCATCGCCATGCTGAGCACCTGTCCTGCAGCGGCTGGCTGATCCACCTGATGAGAAGGGAAGCAGATGCAAGCGGGTCTGGGTGTGTGAGGACTCCCGGCTGCTGAACCCTCCATTCAATCCGTGCAGCTGAAGACCAGTAGAGGAATAATTGAATCTCTTTGCCCCTCTTCCCTTCATCCAGCTGTTTCTCCGCTCCCTATTCACCACTCAGGAAAAACACAAATGGAAGGGAAGGAAAGAGGGATGGAGCCCTTTTTGGTTCCTTTATTTCCCCCAGATCTGGGCTGTGGATTGGGTTAAGCATTTTCAGCAGCAGAAGGAGAGCAGTTGATGGCTCTCGGACTGTTTGATCTTCAGCTCATTAATAGCGGCAACACACCACGCTGGAGCCGCAGCTTCCCAGCTTTTAATCCTTCTCCTGCGTTGTGAGGGGAAGGAGCTGCCCTCGCCGGCAGATGGCAATTCCTGCGGGACGCCAGTGATTAAAAACGTGGCTGCTCCTGGCCTCGCTGCCGTCCTGCTGCAAGAGCTATTCCAGGGCCATTCAAAGGGAGGGAGGCCTGTTCCACCGGCGCAGGATCCTTCCTGAAGCTTGTTAACTGATAAGCGAGTCTGTGCTCTGACAGAGAAGAATGGGTTTACTTTCCATTGTAAATGGAGAGGTTCCTGCTAGAGGCTTCTATGTCTCCTTCGAGCCGCGTGGGCAGCGACTCCCGGTGTGACGTGACAAAGGACGAGGGTCACCAGAAAGGAAGCGAAGATGGAGCCACACGTGCAGTGGGAGGAGGGAAGGAGTGTTCCCAAAGTGGGTCACTGACAAAACAGGCGCCTTCTCCCACTGCAGCCCCGTACCTGCTCCTCGCTGCTGTCACTGCACCCTCTTCCTGCTGCCTCTGCTCCCCCACTGATCACCGCCCCACGGCATCATCCCGGCTGCTGTGGGATGTCCCAGGACCTGACGGGCTCTAACCAGAGAGGCAGAAATGGTAATTTTGGGACCTTCTAAAAGTCAATTCCTGGTTGTGCTTGAAGGGGAAGAAGCATCACCCTTTAAGGAAGGGAAGAAGCAACCCACAGCTCAATAAACACAGCGCCACGTAGAGCAAATTCAAACGAGGCTATAAAGGCACAGCAAAAGGAAGTAAAGATAAGAAACCCCAAACCTGTGTCAGGGGGATTGAACTGGATGGCCTCTCGAGGTCCCTCATGTTCTGTGTTCCTGTGAGCCTCCCCCTCCCCGCTAAACAAACGAGAAGCATCCAGCGGCCAGGACGTTTGCATCAGGGCGACTGCTACCAGCACATATGGAACAGGACCGGGAGGAGCAGCTACTGGGGGAACAAAGGGAGGCTCATGAACTCCAGCGCCCGACTGCAGGGCTTGGCCTGGCCTTGCTGAGCAGGCAGCACTACAGAAACACCACCGCTTCAAAGCTGATCGGCCAAATATGTTTACGGCTCCAGTAATCACCACCTCAAGACCTGAAGGGTCTCTGTGCATGAGAGAATTAAATGTGCAAACGAGTGAAATCAGTTTCACCAGACAAAAAGCCAGGAGCAATAAGCGGTCCTGCGGCCCCTGTGGCTCTGGGAACTCGCATTAGAACCCCCAGCGTGTTCTGGGACCCGCAGCACTGCCTCAGTGCAATAAAGCTAACGCCATTATGGAGCAGGAATCCTGTTTGCCCCCCGCTTGCCATTTCAAATGAGAGCTCCCTAAAACTCGTGCCAGTGCTGGAATCCAATTCAGGGCCCCAGCTTATCACATTCCCGGCTCAGGCACCGTGCCTCTGGGCTACTACGGAGCGATGCGCGTGACGCCAGCTCCGGTAACTAGCAGCGCCCAGGACACCCCATTTTGGAACAGCAGAGCGTTCACTGCGACTCAAAATGGAGTTGCCAGGTTCGCGCAGCCTTCGCGCAGCCCTGCTTTCCTTTCGTGGCAACAAAGGGCCCGTGCTAGCACCGAGCCTCCCTGTGGCGTCTCTGCCAGCGCGAAGGCTTTGCGGGCCAGCACACCTTCACAGAGCCGCAGGTTGCCTTCTCCGAGACCCCGCGGAGCGACTGTCTTCTTCTGTAATTCATCCCGGGGCTGAGAAGCTGCCAGGCTAATGAGCTCTCCTGCAGCCTCTTCCCCTGCAGGTGCTTTCCTGGAGCCACTTCAGGTACTAGAAGCTGCTGTAACCAATAGGGCAGGATCGGGTGTTGCCCAGTACAGAGC